>CM038628.1:45217492-45244992 GCA_021554675.1 Leuciscus idus | reverse complement strand
TGGGGACGAGACCGCCTATGCCGAGTCCGAGTCAAGACCGAGTCTTTGAAGGAACAAGTCCGAGTCGAGTCCGAGAAAGCAGAAATCGGTCTCGAGACCGGACTCGAGTACTATATCACTACCAGTTACACAACGCACACCGGTTACACAACGCACACCTAACCATTCACACCATTCACTCCATTCACATTTTAGCTCAAGCATAGTTTTTAATGAAAATAACAAGAAGCTGACGTGTCATTAAAAACAAACTCTTCAAAGTTTCAACAAAGTTCACTTTAGAACTTACTGAATTACATCTATTGAACATTTGAACGTTTCAATGTTTGAATTTTTGAACACTTGAACATTTGAACGTTTGAATATTTGAACTTTTAAATGTTTGAATATTAGAATTTTTGAACGTTTGAAGATTTGAATGTTTGAATATTTGAACGTTTCAATGTTTGAATTTTTGAATATTAGAATTTTTGAACGTTTGAAGATTTGAATTTTTGGACGTTTGAAGATTTGAATGTTTGAATATTTGAACATTTCAATGTTTAAATATTTGAATTTTTGAACGTTTGAATGTTTGAACATTCGAATTTTTTAACGTTTGAAGATTTGAATGTTTGAATATTTGAACGTTTGAATATTTGAACATTTAAACATTTAATTAGCTGAATGTTTAACCTATTTAATTAAAAAAAGGTCTTTTAGTTCTTTTTTTTTCTTTTTTTACCTCTGCTTCCTGTTTAAACGGGAAACACAGGAAAGAACCTCCTCAACCGTTCTAACGAACCCTGTTGTCTCTCTCCTGTAGCGTGTGGAGGACGAGTCTCGCTGGGTGGAGGATCTGCTGAAGCTACACACTGCACGCGTGCGGGACGTGGAGCTCCTCACTGGCCTGGACTTCTACCGCTCCACCGCTCTGCCGTACACACGCGTGCTGGCGCTCAAAACACACATGAGGACCTTCGAGGACGACGGCTGACGGAACCGCTCGCACCCACCGCACCTGACGCTTTCACTGTATAGTTTTATACACTGTGTCATATTTATTATTCACCTTCAAGCTAATAATGATGAAACCGTCTCACATCCACAGTCCCACTTCAGCTCACATTTCCTCAGCGCAATAACAGAGCCTTCACGCCACGCCGGGATTACCGGGATTACCGGGATTCAGGAGTTATTTCACAATATAATGACTATCATTGATTTTTGTTAATGTCTTAATAATGCAAGATAAATCTGAAAATAAATAAAAGACATATGATGCAGTCACTATAGCACATATCTGCATAACCATCTAATGTTCCATCACTATACGTTTATTAAGAATGCATTTGCATAATGACTTGGTAACACTTTACAAAAGGTTGCATTTGTTAACATTAGTTAAATAACATGAACTAACAATACAATATCATGCACTGCAACTGTTCCTCAGTGTTTCTGTCTCGTTTTTCCAGCACAAATATCTAAACATTGTTCAATCAAGATACATTTACTGGAGAAGAACATTGACTGAAGATATTAAGACTTGTTTACTGAGAAATTATCAAAATGAAGTGAGTTTGAGTTTAAAACAAGAACTAATATTTGACAATGGAGTCAGAAATATAATCTCGTTCTTTGAATTAAGTTTATTTTTCTGACTCCATCGGCAGATGTTTGTTCTAAGAATGTTTAGATATTTGTACTGCAAAACAAGACAAATACATAGTGTAATGTTTTTTTCAACATTATCTAAAACATTATTAAAACAAAAGTTGTATCTGTTAATATTATTGACTGAGCTAATATGAGCTAAATTTTAACAGATGGAATTTTATTAAGTAACATTAATATAGATGAATAAATAATGTTAGTTAATGTGATTCTTTAACTAATGGGACTTTACTGTGAAGTCACCGTGTTTTATTGCCGTTTTGTCTGTTGATCAAATTCAATTGCACAGATTTATTTGGCGTTAATAGTGTTGCCATAGAAACGCTTATTTCCGAGACTTTGAGGTTGTCATTTAGTAATTACGGTAATTACGACGTGGCGTGAGCGCTGCATAAACACAGAGTGTGTGTGTATGTGTGTGTGTGTGTGTGTGTGTGTGTGTAGTTGTCCTGCTGGTTTATGTCTGTCCACTCTGAATTGGTCTTTAGCACATGAAAACATGAGTAAACAAGCATGTGAACGGTGTATTTGTGATAGTTTAGAGATACTTTAGTGATAGTGAATCACTGCTGCCCATTGGTGGCAGACGGTCATTTGACTCATGATTCTCAGCGAGTGATGCTCTGTCTTACTAATGAGTGTCGCTAATGATTTCGTCCGTCAATAAAATTCTTGAACTGTCAGTAAAACATGGTGTGTGTCATGTGTTGCTGTCTATATGTGTGTGTGTGTGTATCTGTGTGTTTATGTGAGAGAGAGTGTGTGTGTGTGTGTGTGTGTGTGTGTGTGTGGCGGCTGCTGGTCTTTTAAAGTGGTGGCGCGACTGAGTTCAGACGCCGCCGTGACTGCTCCCCGTACGACTGTGATTTATTTACATTTATTTGTACTTTTTTGGAAAATTTTTGGCTTTATCAGAGTCGGCATGTTACAATATGACCGAGATGCACTTTTTCGCATCAGAATGTTGCAAACAAGCAGTTTTACTGACCTTTTATCCGACTCTCCGTCGTGGCCTGTGGAAATACTGAGGAACGAGGACAACAACCCAAACAACAACAGCGTCGAGACCCGATGGAGGTGTAGAAGGAAGCTCAGAGGTCGTCGTGGGGGTGTACTGAACAGGCTACGGTCTCAGGCCCATCGACCACCTTTGCCCAGTATCCTGCTCACAAACGTCCAAATTTTTTGGAAAATAAGCTGGACAACTTCACAGCCAGGATAACGTTCCAGCGGGATATAAGGGACTGTAACATCCTTTGTCTGTCGGAAACATGGCTGACTTCCCTCGTACCGGACACAGCGGTTACTCCAGCCGAGCACTTCTCTGTCTTACGCATGGACAGAACAGAAGAGACCGGTAAAACAAGAGGGGGAGGAGTCTGTTTCATGATAAACAACAACTGGTGTAGCCCAAAGGGTTAGGGTTAGGAGACTAAAATCCTCTCGAGTTCCTGCTTGCCCCACTTGGAACACCTGACGATTATGTGTCGCCCTTTTTTCCTTCCCCGCAAGTTTACTTCAGTCATTTCCACGACTGTATACATTCCTCCACAAGCAGACACCGACAAGTTACACGATGTGACAATTGGACTACAGACCAGACACCCGGACGCTGCCCTCATCGTGGCAGGGGACTTTAACAAGGCAAATCTTAAAAAAGTTCTGCCTAATTTTTTCCAACATATCAAGTGTCCCACCAGAAATGACAAGACACTAGATCACTGCTACACACCCTTTAAAAAAGGGTTCAAATCCATTCCTATCTCTGCTTTCGGGAAATCTGATCATAACGCCATTTTCTTGATCCCGGAATATAAACAGAGAATGATGAGAGAGCCGGTAGTGACGCGAGAGGTCAGACGCTGGACAGCCGAATCAGAGGAGACGCTACGCGACGCGCTGAGTGACGTGGACTGGGAGATGTTCCGGGAGAGTGCAGACAACGACGTCAGTGTGTTTACGGATGTGGTTACGAGCTTTGTGGCCACACTGATAGACGATGTTGGACCCACGGCGATGGTGAAGTCTTTTCCGAACCAAAAACCGTGGGTCGACAGATCCATCCGCGCTGCACTGAAAGACCGCACCACCACTTACAACGCTGGACTGCTGTCGGGTGACATGACGGAATACAAGGCTGCATGCTACAAACTGAGGCGGGACATAGCGGATGCTAAGCGGCGCTACAGGGACAAGATGGAAGCACAATTCCAGAAAAAGGACACACGAAGCATATGGCAGGGATTACATGAAATCACGGACTACAAGGGGGTTCGCCCCTGTATGAAGAGTGCGGACGGGATGCTGGCGAACGAACTGAACTCCTATGCACGTTTCGAGGCTAGCAATGCTAACGTTGGCCATGCTAATGCTGGCCTGACTAACGCAGATAGAAGGAGCTCTACCAGTGAGGCAGCCCCGTTTTCTCTGAGCACGACGTGAGAAGGTAGCTGAAAAGGGTGAACACCAGAAAGGTGGCAGGCCTGGATAGGATCTCCGGACGAGTCATTAGGACCTGCGCTGACCTTCTGGCTCCAGTGTTCACCACCATATTCAATCTCTCTCTTGCACAATCCACAGTCCCCACATGCTTCAAGATGTCCACCACCATCCCTGTGCCCAAGAACGCCTCCCCAGCCGGTATGAAGGACTATCAGCCCGTAGCACTGACCTCGGTGGTTATGAAGTGCTTTAAGAGGTTGATAAAGGACCACATCTGCTCCTCTCTTCAAAGCACCTTAGACCCACTGCAGTTCGCCTACCGCTCCAACAGATCCACAGACGACGCCGTTTCCCAGGTCATGCCACCCTCTCCCACCTTGACATCGTAGGAGGGGGCTATGTCAGACTGCCGTTCATAGACTACAGTTCAGCTTTCAACACTGTAGTCCCCAGCAGGCTGGCTACTAAGCTGTATGACCTGGGCCTGAACCCATCAATGTGTGCCTGGATCCTGGACTTCCTGACTGCCAGGCCTCAGGTCGTCAGAGCGGGAGGGCACACATCACACCCCCTCGTCCTCAACACTGGGGTCCCTCAGGGCTGTGTGCTGAGTCCGTTATTGTTCTCCCTGTACACCCACGACTGTGACAACTCCAACACCATCGTGAAGTTTGCGGATGACACGATCACTAACAACGACGAACGGGCCTACCTACAGGAGGTGTCAGACTTGACAACGTGGAGCAAGGACAACAGCCTACTGCTAAATGGGGAGAAGACCAAGGAGATGGTGGTGGATTTCTGCCCACAACGTCGCAGGACCTACACCCCTTTCCTGATAGACGGGACACCAGTGGAGAGTGTGAGCAGTTTTAAATACCTCAGAGTGCACATTTCCGAGGATTTATCATGGACTGTACACACACACACTGTGGTGAGAAAGGCAAGACAGCGCCTTTATCACCTCAGACAGCTCAGGAGATTCAAGGTCTCCCAACAGATCCTGATTTCCTTCTACTCTGCTGCTGTACAGAGTATACTGACTGTCTGGTATGGTAACAGCTTTTGTAGGGACCGGCGAGCCCTGCACAGGGTGGAGAGGACCGCTGAGCGGACCATGGGTACCACACTTCCCTCTCTGCATGACTTATACACCACACGCTGTACCAACAGGGCCAGAAGGATTATCAAGGATCCCCATCACCCCTGCAACAAACTGTTTGTAACCCTCAGGTCGGGCTGACGCCTGCGCTGTCATAAAACACGCACAGAGAGGATGAGGAACAGTTTTTTCCCTGCGGCAATCGGAGCCCTGAACTCTGCACTCTGAACACTTTAATTTTTAACACACTTTCAACACTTTTAAACCAGCCATTGAACTTTAACATTTGTACATCTGCCTGTCGATCTAGTTTTAACTTATATCTATAATAATATTCTTCATTCATAACTATTGCACATTGATTTCATTACTTTTGCACATAGCCATAACCATAACTTAATTATAATTTAATATTAACTTAATTATAACTTCTGCTAAAACCTTTATTGTATTTTATTGTATTTATTGTATTGTATTCTATTTTATTTTACTTACACTGCATTATTTTCATTTTTATTTCTACTTCAATTGAGCACAGAAGTACAGTACATGTCACAAAAACATTTCACTGCGCATCTTGTATGAGTGTGTGACAAATAAAAACCTTTGAATCTTTGAATCTTGAAAAGAGGGGAAGCTCATTTTTGCCAAAGTCAGGTGGACAATATTAGCTCTGTCTGCCATCGTGTGCAGTTTGCTAGCTGGTTAGTTCACCCCTACGACGCTAGCCTATAGCCTACTGTATGAATGAGTGAATGAACAAACAATCTAAAAAAAGATATTAAAACTCGACAGAGGAAATATGGGAATTACGTTAAACTGAAACAAGGAATGTGGTGTATAATTGTGTGAAATGTAAACTGAAAATTGGCTAGCAATTTCACCAAGCAAATACCAAGATATAGGTTGCTGCAGTTTGTCTTTCGTCTACACTTGCAAAGTCCGTGACGTGACTGTGCTCGAACAGCTTCAGCGGCAGCGACTTTATATAGTTCAAAATCGCTGTCAATCAAAAGGAGATGCAGTCTTTCGACAGACCCTCCAATCATCTCGCAGAAGCCAGAGTCCAGGCCAGCCCGCTCCTATGGAGGTAATATGATGTCATAAAGAATCTCATGCTCAGGGTGAGATTTGTGAAGTGTTCATAAGATTGCAAGCGTAAATTAAATTTGAATGTGCGAGAGAAGAGGAGGGCGGGTCCAGCTTCATCATGTAGCCAATCAGACGAGCTTCTCGCTGACTCTCAATTTACTCGTATCTGATTGGTTCAACAAACACGCCAGTCGCCAGAACACGTCTTTATCTTCATTTGGCTCAGAAACGTTCTCGTTTAAATGATAAAGTTGTTGCTGATATTCCAGTGAAACCCTCTGTTAAATACCTAGGAATTACAGTAACAAAGGATGTCCTAGAAAGACAAAGTTCAAACTTTTAGATTAAACAAGACCAAAGCGTTATGAAACTGTTGGTTACACCGTGATCTCTCAGTTTATGGTCGTGTCCTGTTATCTAAAGCAGAAGGCTTATCTCCATTTCTACTTATCTTTGTGTGTTAAAGACTCTTACTGGAAAGATATCAATCATTTGTTTTACTGTTTTGTTTGGAAAAACAAACCCCAAAGACGTAAGAAAAGGGATCTTACTAATAAGAAAGCAGAAGGGGGACTGGAGGTACTCTCCTCTGAAGACGTTAATAGAGCTTTTAAAGTCATATGTTGTTTGATCAATGGTAACTCCCTCTGGAACCATATCCATAGCATCTTTATCCACGCAGGTGTTCTAGTATTCCTGTTAACTTGTGACTTTAATATTTCTAAACTCCCTCTTAAATTGTCCAGATTCCACCTGCACGTTCTTCTAGCCTGGAACATTTGCTCCTCACACACTTTCTCTCCTCACACTTCCTTTATTTGGAATAAAGCCAATATATTGGTTGCCAATAAGTCCTTATTTTTAAGGAATTGGTTTAACAGGGATATTAATCATCTTCTGAATATGTTTGATAATTATGAAAATCTTTTAACTTACGAACAATTCATGCGAATCCATATTTTCCCTGTGCATTTCAAGGAATTTAAAGGATTAGTTCACTTTAAAAAAAATTTGTTTGCTGATAGTTTACTCCCCCCGATGTCATCCAAGACATCCATGCCTTTCTTTCTTCAGTCAAAAAGGAATTAAGGTTTTTGAGGAAAGCATTCCAGGATTTTTCTCCACAGAATGGACTTCAGTGGCAACCAACTATACCAATGTTCACAGAAGGTTCAAATGTCCGTCTCAGTGCAGCTTCAAAGTCTTGACACGATCCCAGTCGAGAAATAAGGGTCTTATCTAGCGAAACGATCGCCATTTTCTAAAATATATAGGGGAGCGCGGGGCACAACCTAACGCGGGGCTAGTTGTAACACGCTTGTTTTAAATACTTCAGCACATGCTTGGATGACGAAACTTTGTGTATTTACTAGTTGCCATATCAACACTATATAGAAAAAAAAATTCCGCCAACATTTTTTGGGGGGGGGGAGATATCCATAGACATTTATTAAACCATAGCAAAAGTAAATTTCTTACTTAAAGCCACAATATGTAACTTTTTTGCTTTAAAAATGGCAAAAATCACTATATCTATGTTATATATTTTTTTTAGTTGTGTACTTACATTATCCCGACTGTTTCCAACAACTTTCAAACCAGGAGAAATTTGTAATTTAATTCGAGAAACGTCCCGTTTCTTTATTTCCGTTTTGTCGCCGTCAATGGCGTCATATCAGCGTTGTCCCTGGTTTCCGCTCGTACTGCCATGGCAACCAGAGCTATGAACCAGAGCCCTCTGACCAAAGCGACTGACGGTAGTTCGCAATGTCTATTTGCACGCTGTTGTTGTTTCGTTCAAACATTATGGACCATGGCAAGCAGACTTTGGATACAAAAGGAGAACTAAAACGAGAATCAATATCAGCGCGGTGTTTTCGAGATGCCTAGAGCTCCCATAGACAGTATATAAACGAGAGCTCCACGTCCGAGACTTCGACCGCTTCTACATGTACTTTATTAAACAGGTGAGCACATTTACATAAAACTAATCAATGTTATATAGCTCAACATGATGAAATGTTAGAATATGATCTGTATGTTATTCTAATGTTGATCTAGCTTACTGCTAGTCTCATACAGACAAACTAACACATACATTTCAACACATTCAAATGCAGTTTAGTGTGATAGTGTAATGTTAGACCAAGTGAAACAGCGCTGCGTTACCTCACAAGTTTAATTTGTCTAATAAACTGACCTGTGACTGTGAGTAGTAATTCTGCACTGGCGTGTAACGTTAGTTCGGTAGAATGAAATGTCAATATTCCTTATGCGGGTCTGTAAATAGGTTAGCGACCCCTAGTGGCGAAAAATTCCATACTGTACGTTTAAGTTAATTTAAGTTATTTTTTGTGTTTATTTAAAATAAGACAAATCTGATATTATTTTAATCTCCAAGATGTTATTTAACAGTTGAGATAGTTATTTAATGCTTCGCTAACTAGCAGAAGACACTAGCAGGGTTTAAACCCCAGTTGTGCAGGCGGGGGCATGTTGTCACACTGCGTTACAATGTGCCCCTATTAGAAATATGCTATTATATTCTATACTTTTATTAATTTTATTGGGAAAACGTGAGAAAAAGGTGAATAAAGACTGAGAGTCAATGTTCAGAAATGACTAATTATTTATTTGTTTTGAACTATGTTGTATAGCTGTGTTTTCCTGTGTTCGTAGTCAAAACTCAAAAATTTGTTTATATTTAATTATTAAAAATTGCCATTATTTTATATGAAAAAGTTTTTTAATTGTATTTTATTTAGAAAATATTTTAGTTTGTTTTGTATATATTTTTTATTAGATCAGATAACATTTTAAGCTGTCATATGTTATGTTACAATGTACCCCTCACATGTTACAATGTACATGTTACTATGGGGCATGTTGTCACATTTCACTTCCATTCTTTCGGGGTATGTCAAGAAAAAAGTATATACTGTATTAATAAAACAAAACCACATAATTGTACTAGACATGTGGGAAATTAATGTGGGAAAAAATAAATACTCTGAACCATAAGTAGATTTACACAAACTGAGAAAGTCAAAAAGCGTTACTTTGTGCCCCGCTCTCCCCTATATACTTTTTAACCACAAATGTCCATCTTGTACCATCTCTGAAATGCGCCACGTATTGCGTCATCACGTTGGAAACAATGTGTGTGTGTGTGTGTGTGTCTGGGTCAGTGTCTGGGTGTGTGTGTGTGTGTGTGTGTGTGGGGGGGGGGGGGGTCTCTGTGTGTGTGTTTGTGTGTGTGTGTGTGTGTGTGTGTCTGGGTCAGTGTCTGGGTGTGTGGGGGGGGGTATCTGTGTGTTTGTGTGTGTGTGTGGGGGGGGGGTCTCTGTGTGTGTGTGTGTGTGTGTGTGTGTGTGTGTGTGTGTGTGTGTGTGTGTGTGTGTGTGTGTCTGGGTCAGTGTCTGGGTGTGTGTGTGTGTGTGTGGGGGGGGGGGGGGTCTCTGTGTGTGTGTTTGTGTGTGTGTGTGTGTGTGTGTGTGTCTGGGTCAGTGTCTGGGTGTGTGGGGGGGGGTATCTGTGTGTTTGTGTGTGTGTGTGTGGGGGGGGGGTCTCTGTGTGTGTGTGTGTGTGTCAGGGTCATTGTCTGGGTGTGTGTGTGGTGGGGGGGTCTCTGTGTGTTTGTGTGTGTGTGTGGGGGGGGTCTCTGTGTGTTTGTGTGTGTGTGGGGGGGGGGGGGGGGTCTCTGTGTGTGTGTGTGTGTGTGTGTGTGTGTGTGTGTGTGTGTGTGTGTGTCTGGGTCAGTGTCTGGGTGTGTGTGTGGGGGGGGTCTCTGTGTGTTTGTGTGTGTGGGGGGGGGGGTCTCTGTGTGTGTGTGTGTGTGTGTGTGTGTGTGTGTGTGTGTGTGTGTGTCTGGGTCAGTGTCTGGGTGTGTGGGGGGGGGTCTCTGTGTGTTTGTGTGTGTGTGGGGGGGGTCTCTGTGTGTGTGTGTGTGTGTGTGTGTGTGTGTGTGTGTGTGTGTGTGTGTGTGTGTGTGTGTGTGTGTGTGTGTGTGTGTGTGTGTCTGGGTCAGTGTCTGGGTGTGTGGGGGGGGGGGTCTCTGTGTGTTTGTGTGTGTGGGGGGGGGGTCTCTGTGTGTGTGTGTGTGTGTGTGTGTGTGTGTGTGTCTGGGTCAGTGTCTGGGTGTGTGTGGGGGGGGTCTCTGTGTGTTTGTGTGTGTGGGGGGGGGTCTCTGTGTGTGTGTGTGTGTGTGTGTGTGTGTGTGTGTGTGTGTGTGTGTGTGTGTGTGTGTGTGTGTGTGTGTGTGTGTGTGTGTGTGTGTGTGTGTTTGTGTCTGGGCGTGTGTGTTTGTGTGTGTGTGTGTGTGTGTGTGTCTGGGTCAGTGTCTGGGTGTGTGTGTGGTGGGGGGGTCTCTGTGTGTTTGTGTGTGTGTCTGGGTCAGTGTCTGGGCGTGTGTGTTTGTGTGTGTGTGAGGGGGGGGGGTGTCTGTGTGTGTGTGTGTGTGTGTGTGTGGGGGGGGGGGGGGGGGTCTGTGTGTGTGTCACTCTCTGCTCTTTATGGGTCTCTGTGTGTGTGTGTGTCTGAGTGTGTGTGTGTGTGTGTGTGTGTGTGTGTGTGTGTGTGTGTGTGTGTGTGTGTGTGTGTGTGTGTGTGTGTGTGTGTGTCTGGGTCAGTGTCTGGGTGTGTGTGTGGTGGGGGGGTCTCTGTGTGTGTGTGTCTGGGTCAGTGTCTGGGCGTGTGTGTTTGTGTGTGTGTGTGTGGGGGGGGGGGGGGGTGTCTGTGTGTGTGTCACTCTCTGCTCTTTATGAGATCACAGATACTGGTCTGATAATCAGCAGTGAAATATTAACACGTTTATGTGTTTCTCCAGTTTATCTGAACAGAACACAATATCTGAACTGATGATCTCTGCTGTGTTGACTCAGTCTCCTCTACACTTGGATCAGATCAGACACTGAACACACATTTGGTGCAGCATTTACTGTCAAACTATTTTTGCTCAGAAGTTACTAGTGAATTTCACACATAATGACAAAGAAACAGCAAGTAACATTTAATTCAATGTGAAGATTTGAAGTAAAAAAAAAAACTGAAATGTTCAACCTTGAAAATAAAGTGTATTAATTGAGGGAATGTTTGTAGTTCATAAACTGATGATCATTACGGCGAGATTCATGAGTGCAGACCTGAGATCAGCTCTAACTGTGTAATACTGTGAAGGACTGCACTAAACATGCTTTATTCTATACAATATATATATATTTGACTAAATAACTTGAAATTTAAAACTGCTAGAAAATCAAAGCCATATGTCTGACCAAGTTGTGTTCCAAAGTTAATATCACGATCATTGAGCCGAAACGTTTAAAGGAGCATTTCATGGAAACTCAGTCCAGCTTAAAAACGTTTAAAAGCTGCAATTTATGATGATTACTAACATATGAACATTTGTGTCAATTGCTCCTTTATGCCAGTAAACGTGATTCTGTTGATGTGTGTGTGTGTGTGTGTGTGTGTGTGTGTGTGTGTGTGTGTGTGTGTGTGTGTGTGTGTGTGTGTGTGTGTGTGTGTGTGTGTGTGTGTGTGTGTGTGTGTGTGTGTGTGTGTGTGTCAGCTTCTGTTCACAAACACTCAGTCCAGAGTTCACCTTTCACTCTTACACTCACACACACACACACACACACACACTCCTGTCAGTTTCTTCTGGACGTCACAATGGACTTCAAGAACAGGAAGAAAAGGAAGATTGTTCTGGTGAGTTGAGACTCTTCTTCTGCTCATCATTGGTGAATCAGTGCTGTAATTCTTCCTGTGAGATCTGTGTGTTATTGCTGTCGCTCCTGAAGGATCCGGGAGGTTTCATGAGCTCGAATTACGTCTGAGTCACATATTCACAGAACTGGGTTATTTTCTTACACACACACACACACACACACACACACACACACACACACACACACACACACACACACACACACACACACACACACACACACACACACACTCACACACACACACACACACACACACACACACACACACACATCACATCACATTTAAGGATGTTTAGATGAACGTATAAACCCATCTTCTGCCGTGTGACGCACAGGTTCTCCGGTGTGTTCAGTGTAATGCAGTGCAGTGAAGTGTCGAAATACAAAGTCTGAACTGGTTTTCTGCGCCGTTTCAGTTTTATGGACCTACACCTGACATGTGTGTGTGTGATAAACAGAAGAACGGTCCTCGTCCACAGGAAACATGCTAATATTACTGTAACGCTTCAGTTCTGGAGAAGATGAAATAACTCAGGGTTTATTTACATAGACTCAAACACACAGCGTACAATACCCATCGCCTGAAGGAGGAGGAGCTTAAACACACGCTGGTGATCAGTGTTAGTTTCCACGGTAACTGATGAGTGGCGGGAAACCAGGACAGAGGAACACAAAGGTCCATAAAATCTAAAACAAACAGAACATAGTGGTGACAATTATATGGTTATTTAAATTATGAAATTAATTTGTAAGTATGCAACACAGAGGAGTTTGTTCAATTAAATTTAATTTAATTTAAAGGTGCATTGCGCAAGTCTCTGAGTTTTTGCAGAACTATGCCCCCTCTGGCGGCAAGCGAAACTGCAACCAGAGGTTGTCTTTTGCACTAGACAAAAGTTTTATTTTTTTTATCTTACGTGGAGTTTGCGTTGGTGTTTGAAATGAACTACAAGCCGGTCTCTTAGAATCCATTTTCTACGGAGAATGGCGGCGAATACACAAACCTGCCAGACATAGCTATGTGAGCGTGCCGTGAACGCGCATGACGTCACGCCCAGTCTAAAATTCCGGCCCGAATCCCTCTTATTTATTTTACTGTACAGGATTATAGAGACAATCTCAGTGATCAGAGAAGGGCTCATTCAGCCCATCAGGCAATTGTTTAAGCATGTATGGGTTAGAAAACGGGTATTTTTAACATGAAAAGTTGCGCAATGCACCTTTAATTTGTAAAAATACAATAATAATTGTAAATACAGGTGTTTTTGTGTGACCCTGATTCACTATGGTAAGCCTGTTATACGTGTTTATATTAGACCTGAGGCGATGGTCATTCGTCACTCGTGTGTGTGTCGTCATATATTCATCCGCACAGAGCCGAAGCACAACTGCAAACAATGTTCTTCTGCAAAATGCATGTAGTTCTGCTTTTGACCTCTAGAGGAACAACAGTTGCATCGTGTGGCTTTAACGTGTGCATCAGCTGCATAAACACAGACACTATATTAATACGTTTATTAAAGGGATACTTCAGGATTTAGCATTAAGCTTTGTATTAGTAGAAAACCTGTAGTATTTTCGAATTACCGTGCTTTCCTCCCTCATATCCCCCTGAGAGGAGAATTTATGTATGTTTTGTCTGGAAAAAATCCTCCGATGACGCAAAAATCGGCATTTTGCGTCATCGGAGGATTTTTTGGCCAGAGGCGAGAGTCTCCAGCCAGTCGGAGGAGCTGTCCCGCATGTTCTCAACCCGCCCATAGAGGGATCTCACTCACAGAATGTACACATAGTTTCAGCCGTCTTTCTTTGGAAGCTAAGCTAGCAGGCTCTTGTTCTGTGGAGAAAGATGAGTAGTAGGGGTTACCATCCTCTTTTTCCCGGACATGTCCGGCGGGCGAGATCGTCCAAAATGTCCGGGATTCGGCTTTTGCGTTCTGCGGTCGCCATTCATTGTTTACATGCACACCTTTTGTTTCAATCTAACTGAATTCATTCTGATTGGTGAATCTGAATGTAGTGTTTACATGAACGCTAAACAAGTGATCGGTCGATGTGCGTTTTAACATTGCTGAGAAAATTCCCGCTCCTCCGTGAGAGATACGAGACCTGTGTGTCTCAGTAATCACGCCACCGGCCTCGCGCCGTTCTCCCGCGCCCCTCAGCCTCGTCCTGCTCGCCGTTCTCCCGCGCCCCTCAGTCTCGTCCTGCTCACCGTTCCCCCGCGCCCCTCGGCCTCGTCCTGCTCTCCGTTCTCCCGCGCCCCTCGGCCTCGTCCTGCTCGCGTTCTCCCGCGCCCCTCGGCCTCGTCCTGCTCGCCGTTCTCCCGCGCCCCTCAGCCTCGTCCTGCTCGCCGTTCTCCCGCGCCCCTCAGCCTCGTCCTGCTCACCGTTCCCCCGCGCCCCTCAGCCTCGTCCTGCTCGCCGTTCTCCCGCGCCCCTCAGCCTCGTCCTGCTCGCCGTTCCCCCGCGCCCCTCAGCCTCGTCCTGCTCGCCGTTCTCCCGCGCCCCTCGGCCTCGTCCTGCTCGCCGTTCTCCCGCGCCCCTCAGCCTCGTCCTGCTCGCCGTTCTCCCGCGCCCCTCGGCCTCGTCCTGCTCGCCGTTCTCCCGCGCCCCTCAGCCTCGTCCTGCTCGCCGTTCTCCCGCGCCCCTCAGCCTCGTCCTGCTCGCCGTTCCCCCGCGCCCCTCAGCCTCGTCCTGCTCGCCGTTCTCCCGCGCCCCTCGGCCTCGTCCTGCTCGCCGTTCTCCCGCGCCCCTCGGCCTCGTCCTGCTCGCCGTTCTCCCCGCGCCCCTCAGCCTCGTCCTGCTCACCGTTCCCCCGCGCCCCTCAGCCTCGTCCTGCTCTCCGTTCTCCCGCGCCCCTCAGCCTCGTCCTGCTCGCCGTTCTCCCCGCGCCCCTCAGCCTCGTCCTGCTCGCCGTTCTCCCGCGCCCCTCAGCCTCGTCCTGCTCACCGTTCTCCCGCGCCCCTCAGCCTCGTCCTGCTCGCCGTTCTCCCGCGCCCCTCAGCCTCGTCCTGCTCGCCGTTCTCCCGCGCCCCTCAGCCTCGTCCTGCTCGCCGTTCTCCCACACCCCTCAGCCTCGTCCTGCTCACCATTCTCCCACACCCCTCAGCCTCGTCCTGCTTGCCGTTCTCCAGCGCCCCTCAGCCTCGTCCTGCTCGCCGTTCTCCCACACCCCTCAGCCTCGTCCTGCTCACCATTCTCCCACACCCCTCAGCCTCGTCCTGCTCGCCGTTCTCCCACACCCCTCAGCCTCGTCCTGCTCACCGTTCTCCCGCGCCCCTCAGCCTCGTCCTGCTCGCCGTTCTCCCGCGCCCCTCAGCCTCGTCCTGCTCGCCGTTCTCCCGCGCCCCTCAGCCTCGTCCTGCTCGCCGTTCTCCCGCGCCCCTCAGCCTCGTCCTGCTCGCCGTTCTCCCACACCCCTCAGCCTCGTCCTGCTCACCGTTCTCCCGCGCCCCTCAGCCTCGTCCTGCTCGCCGTTCTCCCGCGCCCCTCAGCCTCGTCCTGCTCGCCGTTCTCCCACACCCCTCAGCCTCGTCCTGCTCACCGTTCTCCCGCGCCCCTCAGCCTCGTCCTGCTCGCCGTTCTCCCACACCCCTCAGCCTCGTCCTGCTCACCGTTCTCCCGCGCCCCTCAGCCTCGTCCTGCTCGCCGTTCTCCCGCGCCCCTCAGCCTCGTCCTGCTCGCCACAGTAAACATAATGAATGGCGACTGTAGAACGCAAAAGCCGAATCCCAGACATTTTGGGCGATCTCAAAATCCCAGGCAAACTCGTCACGGAGACTCACTAGTAGCCTAGCCTTGTTGTTTTCAACGGCGCTCTCTAACCGGTAGGCGTGGCTTGGGAGTGGCCTCCTAGGGCAGCGAAGCAAGTGCATTCTGGGAGTTGTTGTCTTTCATCCACATGAGCCAAAAATAATTTTTTTGGCTTTTCTCAGTCTAGAAAGCTCCAAATTCAAAAATAATTTCACATTTCTTCTACATAAATGACCCATTTTAAATACACATTCATCTTTCCAGAGGTGAAGTATCCCTTTAAGAACTAGTCAACTAGCAGTTAGTCAAGGGTTAATCAGTCACGCTCAGATTCTGTGTGTCTATGGAGCTTCTTAAAGAACAAGAGTTAGAAAACCTGCTTGTAAGATGAGCCTAGACGACCCATGTGTGCAGATTCCTCACAGTCTCTGAATGCTTATGAGATATTGTCTAATAGTATCAGCAGAATCCTGTACATGTTCATTTAGTCTTTATTGATGAATTCAGAATGTGAAGCCTGTGATGTTTTAATCTCTCTCTCTCTCTGTGTGTGTGTGTGTGTGTGTGTGTGTGTGTGTGTGTGTGTGTGTGTGTGTGTGTGTGTGTGTGTGTGTGTGTGTGTGTGTGCAGCTGTCAGTGCTGTTGGCGGTGTGTGTGCTCGTGATTATTCTGGGTTTGGGTTTAGGTCTCGGTCTCCAGCTGCAAGACTGCAGGAATAAAGATAATGGTGAGAAACAACTTCGATATCACACCTTATATTTTGCTAATAGAAAATGATATCCACATGTCTAACCAAGTTGTGCTCCAAAAATTAAGCCATTAAAAGTTTTTAAAGTACTGTTTCTATGGTAACACAATGTCCATTTTCTAAACTGTGTTCACAGGATGAACTTTAAGTGTTAACTGGCAGTTAACAGGTTAATCTGAAAATGTTCAATTAAATACACAAGAATAATTGTAAAAAAAACCAATAATTAATCAATAATAATTGCATTTCAGTTGCATATTTTAGTTAAAAAAAAGGCTATTGATTTTGTAGTAAAATAATGACCTGAGGCTGTATTACAGAAACTTCTGTTTTGAATTTTTTGATACTTATTTAGAATACATACAAATTTAATGTACGTCTTTTAGTTGGCCAGAGATTTAAAGCGTAGTTTGTGAAGAGTGCGCATGTGTGAGCGAGAACGGTGGATCTGGAAATGATGAAATGAGAATTAGTCCTCAGATGCATGTCCGTAATTTATAGTAGAACATCTTGCATTAATTCGATCTCAAACAGATTCATTAAAAACATAATTTTTTTTTTTATTGCAGAAAAGGTAACATACAGATAATAAGACAAAATATAAACAATCAAGAAAAAAAAAAGAAAAAGAAAAAAAAGCATAGCTCACATTCAATTTTAACAAATAAGGATATTACAAAATACCAGGGGTATTGAAGAGTGTATCATAACATTTTAAATATTTCACAGACTTTTTGTTTTTTAACAGTCTTACTGAAGAAATATAAAAATCAAAGTCAGAGCAAAACAACTTTAACATAGGAGATGAATTAAGAAATGTTTGTTTATGTATGTGAAATTTTGCTAATAAAATAAAAAGGTTAACAATAAATTCCAGATCCTTATTGCTTTTATTTTCATAATACAAGGTAACATCCTTTAAAGTAAAGCAATAATTAATATTCATCAGATTAAATATAAAATCTGCCAAATCAGTCCAAAACTGGTTCACGACATTACAGTCAAAAAATAAGTGAGTCAGTACAGATTCATTAAAATAAGTTATGACTCCTGCACGTGCGTGACGTCATTAACCAACGCGGTTGAACGACCACTTTACGACAGTACAGTTTCGGGAAACAGTCGTGACTCGATAGTTGATTTCTTCAATGATGCATCGCACTATAGAAGTGACGCAGCGAGTTACAGCGGTGTGTGTGTGTGTGTGTGTGTGTGTGTGTCAGGAGTGTCAGCGTCCTGCAGGAACCGTTGCTACGAGCCGTTCGACGCGGACTCCCGCTCCTGCCGCTGTGACGCGCAGTGTGTGGACACCGGAAGCTGTTGCTATGACTACCGGGACATCTGTCTCCTGCCCTGTGAGTGACCGTCTCACCCTGACACCGCAGAGTGACTGTAGAGGAGCTGTGGAGAGGAGCTGTAGAGGAGCTGTGTAGAGGAGCTGTGTGTGGCCAGCCGCTTTAACATTTAATCCTTAAAACCTACTAGTCTCTGTTTTCATGCTACTAGCAGTGGCGGATACAGAACGTCATTAATAGGTGGGCCTGGTGAATATACGGAGGGGCCTCGAGTTTTTTAAGATTATACACACCTGATTCCCGGGCTCCGTATTAGAGCTTTCACACTGCGCGCGGATGCGGTCCGTCGTGTTTCACTTCACAGTGCAACAGTGTAACAGTGGCGTTGTGTGCACCACTGTTAAGTCAGTGCGCGCACGGAGAGCGTGTGGCCGACCCGTGCAGAAAAAAGAACGAGCTGATTCTGTGTTTTAAAATGATTCATGACAGAAGAAAGGCAAACAGGCATGCTAAGGAAATATACTCAGCTGTATTTCGAGACACAGAGCCAGAAGTACATTCACAAAACGTAAACAAACGCCAAAGGAGACGGTGAAACATTACAACACACAAAAAGTGGGCAGAATAACACAGATAACAGGTAGATTACGCCACACATAAAATAAGAAACAACAACAGGTCTCATAAAACACGTTAAAAGAGTTGCTACACCCAAACCGAACATGAATAGGCTTTTAATATTAATAAAAATAACTCGAATCAGACCACACTGAAAAAAATGATTAGTTGAATTTACTACATTTCTTATGGTAAGTGGTTCCACACAATTGATTTAGCTACATTAAAACAAATGCATTAAGTTGAACTAAAATGTAATAAGTTCAACTTAATGCATTTGTTTAAATGTAGCTAAATCAGTTGTGTGGAACCACTTACCATAAGAAATGTAGTAAATTCAACTAATCATTTTTTTCAGTGCATCCTTTCAGAAACAGCAGTAATGCCACGGCGGGCCAGCATAAAAAAAACACACAGCGCTACCTGAGCTCTAAACCAGGCGGAGTCTTCTGGGCTTTGCGTTGAAAACGTTGATTATGTCATCATAATCCGAACTGTCAATAAGTTCTCTTTCAAAGGACAGAAGTGCCAAGTTGTTCAGGCGTCCAGTCAGCATGGATGACCTCAGGCGCGTTTGGATCCTGTTTGTTGCGGAGAAAAGTCTCTCGACGCTGCACGATGTTAAAGGCAGTGTTATGATGGCCCTCAACAAGCCATTGATGTTGGGGAAAATGTCGGCAGGGCAGCTATCCAGTATTTCCATTAATGTGGGGAAGTTCTCCTTATCCATTTTCCGTCTGATGTGCTGGATGAATACAGCATGTTCAGCATCAGGAATGTCAATGCCATACAAAGCACACGGATCATTTAAAATGTTTTTCACTCCAAAAGTGGCAGATCCAGGTGCGAAAGAGGCAGAGGCTTTCATTACACCGTAGGTGTCGTCTTTAAACCTGCAGTTTAACTCAGTTATCTGTCGGTCAATGATGCAGTTCCACAGGGCCTTTAAATCCTCATTGCTTCTGACAGCCGAGGTCTTTCCCAGCGTTGTGGTTACAACAGAGTCATGAAACTTTGAAGGCAGCTTGCGTTCACGAGAAGCAACCACGTCCCAGTTAGCTATCTCGTGCTTTTCCATCAGCTCTTCTGTCCGTCTGAGCACTTCAACAAAGTCACCCTTCAAATCCTCTCGGAAAGTTGCGTATGTAGCTTTAAGTGTTTCAATGAGTGAAATACAGTCCGTCACACATAGCGTTGAACTCTGCAGCCCCTTGGTGGCAAAATCGCTGTTTTCAAACAGTTTGCAAAACGTTAAAAGCATGAAAACAAACTTTTTCGTTTGCACCTGTTGCAGCAGCTGGTCTGCTTCGATTTTACTTTGTCCACTAGTTTCGGAAAATCCAGCCAGACTCTCCAGCAGTACATCAAGCAACTGCAAAATCTTATGCACTGACCCTGATTTTGAGCTCCATCTGGTATCACACGAACGCTCCAGCTCCATAACCTGGCGGTTGGGATGCATCTCCTTTTGTACCTCCATCAAACAAGAGTGCCGATGGGCTCCGGTAAAGAAGCTGTGTATTTGATTCACGGTGTCAAAAAAAGTACTCACATGTCCGGACGCTTTAGCGGCGGTGCAAAGCACTAAGTTTAGCCGATGAGAATTGCAATGCACATAGATGGCTTTAGGAAATGTTCCTTTCAAAATAAACTGTACCCCTCCCTTGTGCCCCGACATGACCGATGCTCCATCGAAACAGAAACCGACGCAGAGAGCAGGATCCAGTTCCAGTGGTTGAAGGACCTCCAGGATTTTCTGTGATATCCCTTGCGCTGACAGATCTGCGGCCTCAACAAAGCCAACCGCCCGCTCTTTGATGATTCCTCCATGTATGAATCGCACACACACTGCAACCAGCTCACGTTTAGCTAAATCCTTATATTCATCCGCAAGTATGGCAAAATATTGCCCATGCAGTTCCGTCTTTATTTTACGGAGTAGGATCGATGCTGCAGCTTCAAGCAGCTCATCCTGGATGTGGTGGCTCATGAATGTGGCATTTCGGGGCAGCTCGTTCAGTCTATTTTCAATTTCTGGAGCATATTTTGACATGAACTTGAAGAGCTCTAAGAAATTACCTTTATTAAGTGCATCCTCGGTTTCTCTGTGGCCTCTGAGTGGTATTTCCAGCTTGGCACATAACATGGCAATGTCCAACACAACTTTAATATGCTCCCTGTTTCGCTCCACAAATGACGGGGTGTCACCGTGCAGCTGGTTCAAAACTGTCCCGCGGCTTTGCGGTGCATGACTGACCATGTACGATTTTTGCTTCGTTAACGCCATAGCATGGGGCTTGCTTGCTTCATGTTTGTCGCAGGCTTCTCTGAGACGCTTCCAGTTCTTGTAGCCATCTTTAATAAAAGCAAACTCTGTGTGCGTCTCCGGAAAATGTTTACACGCCTTGCAAAACACTGCGTCCCGTTCTCTGCTGTATTCAATCCATTTGAATTTCTCATACCAGTTGCTGTTGAATGAGCGTGGTTTTCCACTTATGACCGTAGCCGGAAATGTTGACAGCTTTGGCTGAGTGGCAGGTTCCTCCAATGCCGATAGATCCGATGGCGTAGCGGTTGTCTCTTTGGATGCTGGTGGCGGTCTGTGGCGATGGAATGCAGTGTCAGCCTTCATGCTAACATTAACGCTAGCATGACTTGATGAAAATAAGCCGTGTCTCACGGTCTCACGACCATCCTCCTCCTCCTCAGGTATGACATGATGGTCCAGAAGTATATCGTCATCTAGACGTGGTTTTTTAAAAAAGTGTGTCAACGATAGCTGTTTTTTAGCCATAGCTCTGTTAGTTTGCCGCTGCTACCTAAAAACGGTTACGGAAAACTTTCGGTTCTAAACGCGCCCGCGCCCGCGGTGTTGCGTGAGAGCGTCACTGGACTGACACGTGATAATGCCGAAATAATATTTTTATTTTGTAGCTATTTTTCGTAGCTACTGTACATAAATGTCATTGTCATTAGGAAACTATTAAAATGAAATTATTTATTAATTCGTTATTAGTAAAATAAAAAATAAAAAAAGTTTTTATTAATCTGATTGGGTGGGCCACCGGTCAATCTGGGTGGGCACGTGCCCACCCAGGCCCACCCATAAATCCGCGCCTGGCTACTAGTACTTATTTTTTAGATACTAGTATCTTTCCCATGTAGTACTAGTTCTTATTCATTAGCTACTAGTGCTTATTCTTTAAATTCTATTACTAGATACTAGTATTTATTCCAAATGTTACTAGTAAGATTTTGAATTGAACTCTCCAGTGGCCGTTCTGACCACATAAGACGAGTAAAAAAGCAGCTGTGACTAGTGAGATAAGAATACTAGTAACAATTACAAAATATACTAGTGTCTAATAGATAAGTACTAGTATCTAATGAATAAGTACTATTATCTATTTAATAGGTACTAGTATCTAATATATACGTACTAGTCACAATTGGAATACACACTAGTCAGAACTGAATAGTTGATATCTCAATGACAAACCCCATAGAAGTCAATGGCAAAAAAAAAAGTGTTATTAGTAACAAAAGAATAGTTACTATAATAATAATAATTAATTCTGGGTACTCAAAGCGCTTTACATGGAAGGGGGAATCTCCTCAACCACCACCAATGTGCAGCATCCACCTGATGATGCGACGGCAGCCATACTGCGCCAGAACGCCCACCACACACCAGCTTACTGGTGGAGAGGAGACAGTGATGAAGCCAATCAGTATATGAGGATGATTAGAGGCCATGATGGACAGAGGCCAAGGGGCAAATTTGGCCAGGATGCCGGGGTTACACCCCTACTCTTTCGAAAGACATCCTAAGATTTTTAATGACCACAGAGAATCAGGACCTCGGTTTTACGTCTCATCCGAAGGACGGTGCTCTTTGGCAGTATAGTGTCCCCGTCACTATACTGGGGCATTAGGACCCACACAGACCACAGGGTGAGCGCCCCCTGCTGGCCTCACTAACACCTGCTGGCCTCACTAACACCTCTTCCAGCAGCATCCTGGTTTCCTCAGGAGGTCTCCCATCCAGGTACTAACCAGGCCCAGCCCTGCTTAGCTTCAGTGGGCAACCAGTCTTGGGCTACAGGGTGATATGGCTAATAGTTACTAGTCACTATTGAAATAAGTACTACCCAGGGATGGGCAACTTCGGTCCTGGAGGGCCACTGTCTTACAGAGTTTAGCTCCAACCCTGAAAAAATCACCTGCCTGTAATTTTCTAGTAATCCTGAGGACCTTGATTAGCTTGTTCAGGTGTGTTTGATTAGGGTTGAAGCTAAACTCTGTAGGACAGTGGCCCTCCAGGACCGAAGTTGCCCATCCCTGATCTATCCTGTCTAGATCGCCTGTCAATCAAATTTCGGCGAAAGGTCTCAACACTGAGCTCTTAAAGGGCATCTTGCAGGTTAGACTACCCAGTGAGTCAATGTATAGAAAAATAATGTAGGAACTAGATTTAAATATAAATATATACTTATAAAACGCTATTTAGGCTTCTAGAGTCGTTTTTGTGAGAAAATGTTACTTCCGCATCTGAAAACCGCCGGAAGTGACGTAACAGGAGGGAGTGCGGTCAAAGTAAACAATAGGAAAGCAATGGATCGCAATGACAGTTTGGACGCTGAGGAAATTGTAAATGTTTACTCGTATCTCGGACCTCAGCCATATAAGTTAATTATGAGCCTGCTATGCAGCCAAGAGAGCAGGACAGGCCAGGCAACTACTTTTATTTGTGTAAACTCACTACAACAAGAAAACGGTGTGCTTTTGTAAAATAAAAGAAAACGAACAGGGCGCGCTTTCATGATCTCTGTGAATTGGAGCGCGTCTCAAAAATTAACTGAAAAACAGTGTATAGACAAGCCTCACAGACATGAGAAATAAAGCTATCTATATAATGTTTATAAAAAAAATGTCCACCAACGAAAAAAATCCAATCGAAAGCAAATACGGTACCATCTGATTATGTAATCCTGTCCGTATGAAAGGCGCATCTACATTACAGCGGAAATGTATGGAGATATGTTTGCAGGCAGCCTACACTGATTTAGAAAAGACTAGTTCATTAATAAACAATTAAAATGCTTGATTACGACATAATTGAGGGGAAAAAATAATATGTATGTGGCAGCAATGCGTCACCGTAGTATAACACTATACTCCGATCACAATGTTGTACAGATTATTATCATGTAGGCCTATCAGGCAATAGCAAAGTATTGGACCCTTAATATCTGCATGTGTTGTGTCAGCCATTAGGAGAAAGTTTCCAGAGAAAGAGGGACTTTATAAAGGCTTTGAATGGTCCCATTTTGGTGACAATAAATACAAAATAATCACAACTGTCTTACTGTATAAAAACTTTATAAGTTGAAACAGCCAACACAAACATATAAGTGGTTTTGTACAGATTGAAAATGAATTATAGAACTATTTATAATAATAATAAGTTTCGGCTGCAGACTAATAACAAACACATAAATGCATTACATTACATTACAACCACATTCTGACGACGGACCGGGCGAACGCAGAGCTCGGCAAACGACTCCCTCTCATGGCGTAATATGACGCGATGATGAAAAAACAGCTTTTTCAACACGGTCAAGGAAACTGTCACGTTTCTACTAAATTTGTGCCCTTATGTCTTGCAAAACAATTTTAAATCCTGCATTAACTTTTCATATGGTATTTTCATAAAAGTTTATATATTAATTTTAAAAGAAAAAAACCTGCAAGATGCCCTTTAAATTAATATTTTAACCCTTACAAAATTATTGCAATGTATAGTTACAGTCATAGGCGTCGATTTCGGGGGGGACGGTGGGGACGCGTACCCACCAGATTTCGTCATGAGTCATTTTGTACCCACCACTTTTAACTTCCGTCCATATTAATTTGACTTTTGGTTCGATCTTTTTGACCGTTTTCAGTGGTTATGAGGAGCAATATGAGAGAGAAATTTGGTAATCATTGTCTGACCCAACAAAAAAACATTATAATATTAATTTTATTAAATTTTTCGTGTTCGCATTTATGTGGGAAAAAACAACGTGTCAGTTCTCGGTTACGGACGTGAGCGCTCTGAAAGCAGCACTAAATACTGCTTTAAAACATTCACAGAGACCTCAAACAGAACAGCTGCCTTTCTTTAAATTGAATTTCGTTTTGTATTAATTATATCTTAATTTTAATCAATGTTTCATGAACCAATTGCCTGGATTTAATAAATAACTTAAGAAGTAAATATAGCAGAATCACGACATGGAGGCGCCGGCGAGTGAACTGGAGTTCGTCTCATAAATGAACCGAAACTCGGAGTATAATGCACATTCACATTCACAGCGTATTTAGACACATTCATAATCATTACTTTTACCAGTTCTTTGTGGCAAGCTTTATGCGTGCGGTCGTGCGCTTGAGTGCGGCGTAAACGCTCATTATCCTGTAGGCTATATAAGTAATTCAATTAATATAAAGGGGGGATTTGTCCACGAATGACTTAAATGAGCAACTAGCCTACTAGTCGACTAGAAAAAAAACGTTTAGTCGGAAGCAGCCCTTATTCCACATATTTTCGAACCAGGCAACAGGACATCTGGTGAGCGAGCGACCCTGCGAAATGAACGAGCGGAGCGGAGTATTCAGAAATGCGCTCTCCACTCATGAGCTCTAATCGGAACAAACACTATTTTAGCACAAATGATGAGCTTATTGGCGATTTTTTAATAATTATTGACAAAATTAGAATATAGTAAAACATTTTATTTATTTTTTTGGGTGGGCCTGTTGAAAAGTGGGGCCGTGCCTGAGCTACAGCTACAGGACATCGTCTTTCAAAACAAAACCTGCGCGAAAGAGAGAAAAAAAATGAATGCGTCATTGTACCCAGCACTTCTGAAAATGCACTTCCGAATGCGTCTCTGTCCCCAGCACATTTCAAACCAAACTGACGCCCATGGTTACAGTCATACGTTTACCTATCGTACATCTTTCAGAATCTGCTAATGCTCAAGAGTGCAACCCGATGCATTAAGAGCCAGGGGGAAACGTTTGAGCAAGAAGATAGTGATGTGTACATGTTTCTTATTTTCTTTCACATGCTAATATCTTATTTAGCCTCTGAAGGGCATTACTAAATTAATTAATGAATTTTTAAACAAAATAAGAACAATTTACACGAATGTTCTAGTTCAAAAGTTTACACGCCCTGGCTCTTAATGCTTCCTTCTTGAGCATCACTGAATGTTGTTTGTAGTAGTAGTGTATGAGTCCCTCAGTTGTCTCCAGTGTGAAAAGATGGATCTCACAATCATAGTCACGGCTAGTATGGAGTCAAATATGCAGAAGATGCTGGAAAAGCAAAGAATGTGCAGGAGCTGGAGGATTTTTCCTCATGAACAACCATTACAAAAAACAAACAAAAAAACAGTTGTGGATACTTCAGGTTATGACACATAATATAAAAAAATCAAGCTTATGTAATTTGCCTTGTATTTTGTGTTTGTATCTTGTCTTGTGGACTAGGCTATTAAACATCTGTAATGTGAAAAAGCTTTTTCAGGGCAGTATAAAATAGAAACAAAGTTTTTATGATCCTTCTTATTAAACAATAAATAAAAAGAACATTTGGGAGGTTCTGCAAGGTGTGTGTAAACTTATGATTAAAGTGTAAATGTAACAAAAATCATAACATTAGACGCCAAAATGTTGCTATGGTTGTCGTTCTCATGTTGCTATGGTTATCACATTCTCATGTTGCTATGGTTATCACGTTCTCATGTTGCTATGGTTACTATGTCAAATCATCGCAGTTTCATGACTCACAGGACTATAATTTAGCGGGTTCACTCCCACATTTAAATGCGGTTACCACTCCTTACACTTTACCCTGTGAGCGTAACCACTGGTCCTCTAGAAGCATGAACAACAAAACTATTATTAAGTTGGCTTGGAAAAGCCAACATACTGATATTGTACTTAAGCTTATTATTATTATTCTTAGCCAAAATTTCTCCACGCTACTCCTCCTAAACTGTTCAAGCTACAACCACTAAACTCAGGCTAGACCTTCAAACTGTTCTGACTCGAGTTGCTTTATCTATTTAGACTGATCAGACTATCTGTTTTCCTAAAATTGCTGATAAAAACTTGGAAAAATCCCATAGACTTTCATTGCGGAATGTTCAAATTGAGCCAAGACTATTCAAACTTTAACTGCCTAAATTCAAATGTTGACAGTTGGAGAGGCTCATTACTGTACGTTCACACCGCCGGCGGCGAGAGCGGCAAAATTCGCTCTCGCCTCCCTGCCACCGGCGCCGTAGAAAGATTCGGGGATGCTCTGACGCTCTGACGTAGATTAGAATGCGTGAAACTTTATTTAAAGGGGCCGCAAAGCAAATAAGAACTGAACATAAATCAGTATCCTATTTTGTGCAGAGTGGCCTCACGTAGGGTATAAGTTAACCTAATGAAATCTTTTAAATGTGAAAGTAACAAAATGAATTGCATTCCGGCTGAAAAACCAAGCGTTTTTAGTTCAAACAAGTTCTAGCGCGAAAATGTTGCCTATAAATAGTGTTGCGCGGCTTTTTCTAATCAAACTGACAACACTATGGATGAGCAAGTTATAATTTTTCCTCCATTTTGCTTAGGAACTAATGTGGTCGGAACCAACGTTTACAGGATTGTGTTCTCTTGTATCCTCTCAGGCGGAGGACTTCTACTTTCCGATTGGTTGCCGCTGGTTGCCGCCGAACCGCGTCAAACTAAATTCAAATGTTGACAGTTGGAGAGGCTCATTAGACTCCATCAGCTGCCGCTCTATGTACTATTTCTAATCAATTGAGACTCATTTAAGCTTCCCTTCTAACTAATATTTCTAAACTAAAAACTTCAAACTTCAAGCTTTTAAAAATTCTTCAAACTTTCTGGCACGTCTTTTTCATACCAACTTAAAGTTTGCCTACAAACTTTTCCATCTAGTTTAGATAGTCATAGCGCTCTCTTTAAGCCATCACTGACTCACTGAAACTCTCGTCA
>CM038628.1:45197492-45207492 GCA_021554675.1 Leuciscus idus | reverse complement strand
ACTTCATCCGATGTCAGATCCGATCTCGGAAGTGTTGACCTGTTGGTCGATCGTTCCTGAAGGCCTTCGTTGAGACTTGTAAAGGGTCTTGGTCTGGGTGAGCAGACACATGTCACATGAGCATCTGTCCTGTCCTCGAGGTTAGGGTTAGGTTAGTCTGGGTCTGGGTGAGCAGACACACGTCACATGAGCATCTGTCCTGTCCTCGAGGTTAGGGTTAGGTTAGTCTGGGTCTGGGTGAGCAGACACATGTCACATGAGCATCTGTCCTGTCCTCGAGGTTAGGGTTAGGTTAGTCTGGGTCTGGGTGAGCAGACACACGTCACATGAGCATCTGTCCTGTCCTCGAGGTTAGGGTTAGGTTAGTCTGGGTCTGGGTGAGCAGACACACGTCACATGAGCATCTGTCCTGTCCTCGAGGTTAGGGTTAGGTTAGTCTGGGTCTGGGTGAGCAAACACACGTCACATGAGCATCTGTCCTGTCCTCGAGGTTAGGGTTAGGTTAGTCTGGGTCTGGGTGAGCAGACACACGTCACATGAGCATCTGTCCTGTCCTCGAGGTTAGGGTTAGGTTAGTCTGGGTCTGGCTGAGCAGACACACGTCACATGAGCATCTGTCCTGTCCTCGAGGTTATGGTTAGGTTAGTCTGGGTCTGGGTGAGCAGACACACGTCACATGAGCATCTGTCCTGTCCTCGAGGTTAGGGTTAGGTTAGTCTGGGTCTGGGTGAGCAGACACACGTCACATGAGCATCTGTCCTGTCCTCAAGGATAGGGTTAGGTTAGTCTGGGTCTGGGTGAGCAGACACATGTCACATGAGCATCTGTCCTGTCCTCGAGGTTAGGGTTAGGTTAGTCTGGGTCTGGGTGAGCAGACACATGTCACATGAGCATCTGTCCTGTCCTCGAGGTTAGGGTTAGGTTAGTCTGGGTCTGGGTGAGCAGACACACGTCACATGAGCATCTGTCCTGTCCTCAAGGATAGGGTTAGGTTAGTCTGGGTCTGGGTGAGCAGACACATGTCACATGAGCATCTGTCCTGTCCTCGAGGTTAGGGTTAGGTTAGTCTGGGTCTGGGTGAGCAGACACATGTCACATGAGCATCTGTCCTGTCCTCGAGGTTAGGGTTAGGTTAGTCTGGGTCTGGGTGAGCAGACACATGTCACATGAGCCCCTGTCCTCGAGGTTAGGGTTAAGTAAGTCTGGGTCTGGGTGAGCAGACACATGTCACATGAGCATCTGTCCTGTCCTCAAGGTTAGGGTTAGGTTAGTCTGGGTCTGGGTGAGCAGACACACGTCACATGAGCATCTGTCCCAGGGCTCCAGACTAACTTTTTTCACCTCCGTCCTGGAACCGTCCTGAAAAACGATTTGAACCATCCTAAATTGAATGTCAACCGTCCCCAAATAAACATGTTGTTTCTGTACTTTGTTATTATCATCTATAGTTGTTAGTTACATAATAAAAACACCATTAAAATGTTTATGATATATATTATTATATTTATTTAGCTCCATTCAAAGTAGTTATCTGTAAACAGGCAAAAAACAGATTTAATAAAAAATAACAGGAGTTAAATGCTTTTTTGTATTCATGCAGAACAAATCTGTGCAGTTCATGCAGATAAGTTCATGCAGATAAAAATACATACAGCTCAAAACGTTTTTGAGTTGGTTGGATTAATTAAAAAATAACAAATACATACTGGTGACTACATATCTCAAAAATATCATCATTCTTTATTCTTTCAAGCAGCAGACATATTTATTTGTATGAATTAAATATAATGAATCATTATTAAAGCTATTAACGAGTAGTGAATGCTTTTCTCTTTTTCTTTTGTTGCTTGATCAATATTAAGGACACAGACCGCATTAGGTTTATCACTGTCACTTTAAGACATCGGTTCATGTCCAATGACATGCGGATCCAATGCACTGATGCACATCCTATACACTCACAACTGTTTAAGACATAACCAACATAGTTTACGTGAATACTCTCCAAAACGGACATTTCGACATAATGTTGTGTGTATTTGTCCACTCAGACACGAAAGAGAGCTCAATTCAGTACTCGCACGCTGTATAGGTGTCTATGTGCATGGCTGCACGCTTCGGGTCGGGTGTGTGCGCACAGAAAACCGTACCGAATATAGCTCTTTTTTTGCGTCGTCACTCTTATTCAGATCTATATGTCTGCTCTACTCATTCTACCAGACGTTTGAGTTTTTTAACGTTTTATGAGACATGCAGCGCATGTCAGCCCGTGTGCCGCTGGGTAGATCAGCACGTTACAGTACAAATGTGCGCATCTACCACAAACGCAGGACATCAGTTCTGACTGGATCGCTTCCCAAATCGTCACTATCTAACATTTTTGTCTAGTTTTTATTCGTTGACGAAAATGTCAGTAGATTTTCGTCATGGTTTTTGTCATTCAAAACTAGTTTTATTTAGTTATCGTCTCGTTTTTGTCTGTGAAAATAAGCCATGTGATAGATGTACCGCGAAACAAGTCTCCGGGTGAGTAGCCGGCCAGTGATAGTAACTATAGTAACAGCATGAGAAGACGCGCTCCGTTGTAGTCAGCGCTTGGTCGGTTAATTTTGGCATTTTCTAAGTAAGTTACCCTAATAGGCTAGTAATAAATGAACACGCATACAAAAATGTCTTTCGTCCTGTAGGCGTCCTGGAGAATATTTCTGTTCGTCCTAAACACATTTTCTATCGTCCCCAGGACGATAGGACGCCGTTAGTCTCGAGCCCTGATCTGTCCTGTGCTCGAGGTTAGGGTTAGGTTAGTCTGGGTCTGGGTGAGCAGACACACGTCACATGAGCATCTGTCCTGTCCTCGAGGTTTGGGTTAGGTTAGTCTGGGTCTGGGTGAGCAGACACACGTCACATGAGCATCTGTCCTGTCCTCGAGGTTAGGGTTAGGTTAGTCTGGGTCTGGGTGAGCAGACACACGTCACATGAGCATCTGTCCTGTCCTCGAGGTTAGGGTTAGGTTAGTCTGGGTCTGGGTGAGCAGACACATGTCACATGAGCATCTGTCCTGTCCTCGAGGTTAGGGTTAGGTTAGTCTGGGTCTGGGTGAGCAGACACATGTCACATGAGCATCTGTCTTGTGCTCTGTGTTGATGCCAGGGTCAGTGTGCTGGAGGGCATGGCATAAACATCACGCTGAACAGTGTTGGTTTAAGCCTTGTTTATACTTATCTTTTTATTACTTAGGGCAGCATTTATGAATTATTTTTAAAGAAATCTCTTTTACTTTATTAGTTAAAAAAAAAGAGATGTGAAAGCATCCACATATATTACCAACTGTAGAGTAACAGTGTCTTGCTGAAATAGTGAACGGACTGATCTATTATTGTTTCTATAAGGAAAAGCAAAGCACAGTTTGCCAACAGAAGTATTGACTCAAAGATTCAGAATAACAGAACTACTGCCATTTGTGTATAAAGTTCTTATGGCACTTGAGAAGAAACATAAAGCTATGCTCTAGAGTGTCGAAAGCTTTATAAAAGTCCAAAAGAAGAACAAAACTATCATCAGAAACTAGACTAGAATAATCTAAGATATCTAAAACTAAATGTATATTATCTGATATGTGTCTATTACTAATGAATCCAGATTGAGCCTCATCTATTATAGAATCGAGCACATGTTTTATTCTTTTGGAAAGTATGTGAGCCAAAATCTTAATTTTTATCTAATAAACTTACTGGGCGACAATTGTCAGTAAAAAACAGATCTTTGTTCTGTTTAGGAATGAGGGAAATTACTCCTTGAGTCATACTGGGAGGAAGTTTGTGGTTTATAATACTTTCAATAAATTCTTCCAAAAGAAAAGGGGAAAGAGTATCTGAGAATTGTTGGTAGAATTCTGCTGTAATGCCATCATTGCCAGGAGACTTGTTACATGTGAGATGTTTTATGGCACCAGCTCCCTCTTCTAATAATATATCCTGATCACAGAAATCTTTTTCTACAGCACTAATTGAATTTACACTTTCTAAAGAGTCTAAGAAGACAGTGGCAGTATCAGCACAATAGCTGGATGTGTAAAGGTTGGCAAAAAAGTGAGAAATAGTTTGACAATCATCAGTAACATGAGCATTGACGCTCAGGTGGTGAACTGTGTTACGCTTACCCCGCTGTCTCTCAAGACTGAAGAAATATGATGAGGTTTGTTCACCACTTAACTCTCGACCTGACAAAGGCCCCTTCTGCTTTACGTTCATAGATCTCATCTAATTTATATTGTAGAGTAGTCAGTCGCAATCTCTCCTCGGGTGAGAGCCTGTCAGGAGACACTATAGAAAGAGAGGGGATTGCAGACACAATTTTCTCCTCTGAAATTCTGTTTTGTTTTGGAAAGCGAAGCACCATAGGACCTTAGATATCTACCAACTTCATGTTTTAAAAGTTCCCAATATCTACCAAAGGCTCCTTCCTTTCGTGCCAAATCCCAATGTACAGAAATACTTTTTTTAAGTTCTAATTTAACTGAATCGTATGGAAGCTTGTTTCCGCCACTGAATAATAAATAAATAATAATAATTGCGACTTTTTATCTCACAATTCTGACTTTTTTTCTCACAATTGCGATATATCAAGTCAGAATTGTGAGAAATAAAGTCGCAATTCTGAGAAATAAAGTCGCAATTGTGAGATATAAACTATTCTGAGGTAAAAAAAATAAATAAATAAAAGTTCGTATTTTTTCCCCTTAGAATTGGACTTTATATCTCACAATTGTGAGTTTATATCTGATGAGTTTATAAAGATGTCAGAATTGCGAGATATAAACTCGCAATTATGTGTTATAAAGTCAGAATTGCGTGATATAAAGTCACAATTGCGAGAACATTTTTTTATATCTCGCAATTCTGACTTAATGGGCCCTATTTTAACGATCTGAAACGCAAGTATCAAGCGCGAAACGCAAGTAACTTTGTGGGCGGGTCTCGGGCGCTGTTGCTATTATACCGGCGGGATAAATGACTCTCCGACGCAAATCTAAAATGTGTTGGTCTGAAGTAGCTTCATTACTCATAGGTGTGGTTTGGGCGTAACGTGAAATAAACCAATCAGAGCGTCATCTCACATTCCCTTTAAGAGCAGGCGCGCTTGTTCCATGGCGGATTGCTATTATAACGGCGCATTTGCCAGGAGCGGTTCACAGCCGAGGAGACCGACGCTCTCGTCAGGGCCGTAAAACACAGAGAAGTGACATTGGGGATGGAGAAACACACCCAAATTAACTTCGGTTAAACAGGCGTATGATAATTTGGGTAATGTGTAAGCTAGATGTATGCTTTTATAATAAACTATCTATCTATCTATCTATCTATCTATCTATCTATCGTAATAATGTATGATTTGCAAAAATGAGAACTGCTGCTTCTGTGTAGATGAGAGAATCAAAGTGTATGCGCGTTGTGCACACTCTACATTGATTATGGCCAAGCATGCGCCCTTAAAATAGCATATGAATAACATGCGCAACGCGCCACTGACTTTAGACTAGATTTTTCCTGGTTAGTGGCGGAATTGTTTTCTAAACGTGCAAAATAGCATGAGGGAATGTTTGCGCCGGAACACGCCTCCTCTTTTCGCTGAACCGCCCCCGGGAGCGCAAGTGTATTTCTTAGTTAACCGACGTGCGTCTGTGGAGGGAAAAGTCCGCTGTGCGTCGGGTGCAAAATAGGAATGATACATGCGTCGGTGTACAAAGTCAATTGCGCTGGGTGCAAGATAGGGCCCCAAATCTCGCAATTGCGACTTTATTTCTCAGAATTGCGACTTTATTTCTCACAATTCTGACTTTATATCTCGCAGTTCTGACTTTATATCACGCAATTGCGACTTTATTTCTCAGAATTGCGACTTTATTTCTCACAATTCTGACTTTATATCTCGCAGTTCTGACTTTATTTCATGCAATTCTGACTTTATATCTCGCAATTCTGACTTTATATCACGCAATTCTGACTTTATATCTCGCAATTCTGACTTTATATCACGCAATTCTGACTTTAAATCTCGCAATTCTGACTTTATATCTCGCAATTCTGACTTTATATCTCGCAATTCTGACTTCATATCTCGCAATTATGACTTTATATCACGCAATTGCGACTTTATTTCACGCAATTCTGACTTTATATCACGTGTGTGTGTGTGTGTGTGTAGCTGATCATGGCTCTGCAGGGTGTGGACAGAGTAATCGGTCAGCTGATGAACGGCCTCAAACAACTCAACCTTCATCAGTGCATCAACATCATCATCGTCGCAGATCACGGTAACACAAACACACACACACACACTCACACTTAGCCATGGAGAAACTGTCCATCATGTGCAAATGTGATGTGTTCATGTGTGTGTGTGTGTGTGTGTGTGTGTGTGTGTGTGTGTGTGTGTGTGTGTGTGTGTGTGTGTGTGTGTGTGTGTGTGTGTGTGTGTGTGTGTGTGTTGTGTGTGTGTGTGTGTGTGTGTGTGTGTGTGTGTGTGTGTGTGTGTGTGTGTGTGTGTTTGCAGGTATGGAGGAGACCAGCTGTGAGCGTAAAGAAGCTCTTCAGGATTTTGTGGGTGATGTTGATCATCTGTTTGTCAGTGAGGGTCCATTTGGACGAATCAGAGCAAAAGAAAAAACACACACCTGTAAGTCACACACACACACCTGTAAGTCAGAAACACACATACCTGTAAGTCAGAAACACACACACCTGTAAGTCAGACACACACCTGTAAGTCAGACACACACACCTGTAAGTCAAACACACACCTGTAAGTCAGACACACACACCTGTAAGTCAGACACACACCTGTAAGTCAGACACACACACCTGTAAGTCAGACACACACCTGTAAGTCAGACACACACACCTGTAAGTCAGACACACACACCTGTAAGTCAGACACACACCTGTAAGTCAGACACACACACCTGTAAGTCAGACACACAGTTCAGAACTGGAAAAAGTTTTTCACTCAGAAATGAAAATTTTGCTTGTAAAATAAACATATAATATAATAAAATATTTACAACTTTGAAAAATACTTTTTTTAAGTGTATTTTGCAGTTTAAGTCAAGTTAGTGTGTATGAATCCAGATGTGAGGCCCGTTCACACCACAGACTAATGCTGTAATACTGTAGTGATGCGCATGAGTACTGTGAGCTGACTCTAGAACAGCCGTCCACAGACTAATGCTGTAATACTGTAGTGATGCGCATGAGTACTGTGAGCTGACTCTAGAACAGCCGTCCACAGACTAATGCTGTAATACTGTAGTGATGCGCATGTGTACTGTGAGCTGACTCTAGAACAGCCGTCCACAGACTAATGCTGTAATACTGTAGTGATGCGCATGAGTACTGTGAGCTGACTCTAGAACAGCCGTCCACAGACTAATGCTGTAATACTGTAGTGATGCGCATGAGTACTGTGAGCTGACTCTAGAACAGCCGTCCACAGACTAATGCTGTAATACTGTAGTGATGCGCATGAGTACTGTGAGCTGACTCTAGAACAGCCGTCCACAGACTAATGCTGTAATGCTGTAGTGATGCGCACGAGTACTGTGAGCTGACTCTAGAACAGCCGTCCACAGACTAATGCTGTAATACTGTAGTGATGCGCATGAGTACTGTGAGCTGACTCTAGAACAGCCGTCCACAGACTAATGCTGTAATACTGTAGCGATGAGCATGTGTACTGTGAGCTGACTCTAGAACAGCCGTCCACAGACTAATGCTGTAATACTGTAGTGATGCGCATGAGTACTGTGAGCTGACTCTAGAACAGCCGTCCACAGACTAATGCTGTAATAATGTAGTGATGCGCATGTGTGCTGTGAGCTGACTCTAGAACAGCCGTCCACAGACTAATGCTGTAATACTGTAGTGATGCGCATGAGTACTGTGAGCTGACTCTAGAACAGCCGTCCACAGACTAATGCTGTAATACTGTAGTGATGCGCATGAGTACTGTGAGCTGACTCTAGAACAGCCGTCCACAGACTAATGCTGTAATACTGTAGTGATGCGCATGAGTACTGTGAGCTGACTCTAGAACAGCCGTCCACAGACTAATGCTGTAATACTGTAGTGATGCGCATGAGTACTGTGAGCTGACTCTAGAACAGCCGTCCACAGACTAATGCTGTAATACTGTAGTGATGCGCATGTGTGCTGTGAGCTGACTCTAGAACAGCCGTCCACAGACTAATGCTGTAATACTGTAGTGATGCGCATGTGTGCTGTGAGCTGACTCTAGAACAGCCGTCCACAGACTAATGCTGTAATACTGTAGTGATGCGCATGAGTACTGTGAGCTGACTCTAGAACAGCCGTCCACAGACTAATGCTGTAATACTGTAGTGATGCGCATGAGTACTGTGAGCTGACTCTAGAACAGCCGTCCACAGACTAATGCTGTAATACTGTAGTGATGCGCATGAGTACTGTGAGCTGACTCTAGAACAGCCGTCCACAGACTAATGCTGTAATACTGTAGTGATGCGCATGTGTGCTGTGAGCTGACTCTAGAACAGCCGTCCACAGACTAATGCTGTAATACTGTAGTGATGCGCATGAGTACTGTGAGCTGACTCTAGAACAGCCGTCCACAGACTAATGCTGTAATACTGTAGTGATGCGCATGTGTGCTGTGAGCTGACTCTAGAACAGCCGTCCACAGACTAATGCTGTAATACTGTAGTGATGCGCATGAGTACTGTGAGCTGACTCTAGAACAGCCGTCCACAGACTAATGCTGTAATACTGTAGTGATGCGCATGAGTACTGTGAGCTGACTCTAGAACAGCCGTCCACAGACTAATGCTGTAATACTGTAGTGATGCGCATGTGTGCTGTGAGCTGACTCTAGAACAGCCGTCCACAGACTAATGCTGTAATACTGTAGTGATGCGCATGTGTGCTGTGAGCTGACTCTAGAACAGCCGTCCACAGACTAATGCTGTAATACTGTAGTGATGCGCATGAGTACTGTGAGCTGACTCTAGAACAGCCGTCCACAGACTAATGCTGTAATACTGTAGTGATGCGCATGAGTACTGTGAGCTGACTCTAGAACAGCCGTCCACAGACTAATGCTGTAATACTGTAGTGATGCGCATGAGTACTGTGAGCTGACTCTAGAACAGCCGTCCACAGACTAATGCTGTAATACTGTAGTGATGCGCATGTGTGCTGTGAGCTGACTCTAGAACAGCCGTCCACAGACTAATGCTGTAATACTGTAGTGATGCGCATGAGTACTGTGAGCTGACTCTAGAACAGCCGTCCACAGACTAATGCTGTAATACTGTAGTGATGCGCATGAGTACTGTGAGCTGACTCTAGAACAGCCGTCCACACTGAACAAGCTCTCAGAGTTCACTAGTAAATCTCACTATTACTTGCAGAGAAAAGGAGAGTGACACGTTCAGTCAAACCAGAAATATGACTGATATTTTCTTGTAAAACTTACTCATATAATATTTGTTTTATTTACAACCTAAAAAGATATGTTTTACAGTGTTCTGAGTGACCTGTGTGTGTGTGTGTTTGTGTGTTTGACAGTGGATGCGGCTGCGCTCGTGGCTAACATGTCGGTAAGTGTCTGCATATTTCCTACTGTGTTTTAATAACTCAGATTAATGTCTTCATGTTTGACTCAGCGAGTGTGTACATGTATCGTCTCAGACAGAAATACTGCTATCTGCGTTTTCAGTGATTCAGTCAAGATGATTTATGTAGCGATTTATTACACAGATTGTTTGAAAGCAGATTAGCAGTTATGACCCCACATGTTTATTCTCTATCATTAAAAATATTTATTTTTCAAAAATACACTTAAAAGACAGATTAGCTTTACACACTGTAGAGCTCTGAACACAGCGGGAGGATGAACATGTGTCAGCGCGTGTGTGATGACAACATCAGACATCTGTGTGTTTTATTCTGTGTGTGTGATGACAACA
>CM038628.1:45169992-45194992 GCA_021554675.1 Leuciscus idus | reverse complement strand
CACACACACACACACACACACACTGAGCTGTAGCTGCGCTGCTCTGGTACACACACACACACACACACACACACACTGAGCTGTAGCTGCGCTGCTCTGGTACACACACACACACACACACACACACACACACACACACTGAGCTGTAGCTGCGCTGCTCTGGTACACACACACACACACACACACACACACACACACACACACACACACTGAGCTGTAGCTGCGCTGCTCTGGTACACACACACACACACACACACTGAGCTGTAGCTGCGCTGCTCTGGTACACACACACACACACACACACACACACACACACACACACACTGAGCTGTAGCTGCGCTGCTCTGGTACACACACACACACACACACACACACACACACACTGAGCTGTAGCTGCGCTGCTCTGGTACACACACACACACACACACACACACACACTGAGCTGTAGCTGCGCTGCACTGGTACACACACACACACACACACACACACACTGAGCTGTAGCTGCGCTGCTCTGGTACACACACACACACACACACACTGAGCTGTAGCTGCGCTGCTCTGGTACACACACACACACACACACACACACACACACACACTGAGCTGTAGCTGCGCTGCACTGGTACACACACACACACACACACACACACACACTGAGCTGTAGCTGCGCTGCTCTGGTACACACACACACACACTGAGCTGTAGCTGCGCTGCTCTGGTACACACACACACACACACACACACACACACACTGAGCTGTAGCTGCGCTGCTCTGGTACACACACACACACACACACACTGGGCTGCACTGAACTAGTACACACAAACATTGTATATAAACCTATTTAGACATGAGAATGGCAACACTTGACAATAAGGGTTCTTTTGTTAACATTAGTTGCATTAGTTATCCAGTTGTGTCCGTAACACCGCCAGTGTCTGTGTTTCAGAGTGGAAGTGACATCAACATGCGCTTGAATCTCTCTGAGGCTGAAGGTGAGTTCAGTTGTGTTTCTGTGACTCAGCGCTGTCACACACACACACACACACACACACACACACACACACACACACACACGTCTGTAGGCTGTGGTGCAGAGAAGCAGAAGTGTAGAGATACTTCCCTATCCATACATTTCACTCATAGTGCATGTTAGTGGATGCTTTGGGAAAACTCCTTTTTCTCCGAAATAATGGTCAGCCACGTCCTCGAACGCAGATCTCAGAAATATCTATCTGGATATGAAATCAGTCATCCTTAGGATTTCAATTCCTCTTATCGATTCCTTTGTGAGCATTACAGAATGACTTCAAAGCATTCGAGCGAGAGATGACTCATGTGAACTGAACTGAAAGTGACAGAAGCTGCCGTCTCTATAATAACACTAATCAAACAACGAAAGACAAAGAGAAAATTCACTCGTTCTTCACTGAATAACTTTTGTAACTATATTTGTAATGTATATTTTAATTATAAAGTGCAGTGTTACTTTACATCTGATTACAGTTTCTGAACCTGAATATATGATATTCCTGAAAATCTTACAACACTGTATATTTCAATCATATCTTTGTTCAGTTTTATCTATTTGTTGCCATTGATAATTTTGTATTTGTTCTTTTTTTAATTACTGAGTGTTTATTGTCTTTAATAATGCTTTACATGTATATTAGTTCTGCTAGTTGTTCTTCTATGGTGTTTATAAACCACAAGCAAACGTTCCTTGTGTAAGTGTTCTTTATCCTGATTATTTCTGTTCATGATATTCAGATACAATTAAATGTTTTGCAATAAGACTAAATGTGAATGATATCTAAGGTGTTGTTTTTTTGTTGCTTTATTGGAATCGAAAAGCAGAATGGAATCTAATGGCACAGTATTTTTTTTGTTATTTAAAGGGCGTAACAACACGCGTATACTCTGCTTATTACACACACAGGGATGCGCAGGATTACAATGTAAAATATTAATATTGTGTACATAAAGATATGGTGGAATCCGGCTTGTCCCGTACATAGTCTGCTGGCGTGCTTTAACCTAAAAAAAACACACAAAAAAGATCCATTTCCTCTAGCATTCGTTCTTTCCACTTGCAAAATCCACGCTCTGCGGGGCGCTCTCGCTCTCAGCCAGCGCTGAAGCGGGCGCATGCGCATTAAGCCCAGCTGAAGCACCGCTGCAGCTGAAGCCATGTGGCCCAACATCATCTGAAATGTTTTCAGGGGGAAACACCTGCCTTTCTGAAAAGACGCGGCGAGATGTCGAATACGGCGCGCGCACTGTGTCGACAGTCTGGCCGTCATAGCCACCGAGTCCAGCTCTATTCCCAAAAAAGAGATTGACTGACTGGGTATTAATGAGCTCTTGGTCCAGTTGACCGAGAGACCCAAGCTTTTCAGATGGCTGAGAAGCGCTAGTCTGTGGGATATAAGTTCTTCCTCTGACTGCGCTAGAATCAACCAGTCGTCCAAATAGTTCAGAATTCGCATGCCCTGTGTTCTCAGGGGAGCGAGGGCCGAGTTCATGCACTTCGTGAACGTACGGGGTGCTAAAGACAGGCTGAACGGGAGGACGGTGTATTGATATACCTGACCGTCGAAGGCGAATCTCAAGAATGGCCTGTGACGGGGTATAATCTGAATCTGAAAGTATGCGTCTTTCAGATCGAGAGAAATAAACCAGTCCCTCGGGCGGATTTGCGCGAGGATTTGTCTGGTTGTGAGCATTTTGAACGGCCGTCTCATGAGAGCTTTGTTCAAATATCTCAGATCTAATATGGGTCTGGCGTTTGGGTGCAGTCGAGCGAGTTGTGTAACTGACTCGTTGGCTGCGGTGAACACTACTGCAGTAGCCTTTTCTAAGGGGACTGGCAGAGGTAAAGTTGTGTGTTTTGACGGCGGTCCGACCGCAGTGGGACCCAACCGTCTTTTCCTCCCTGTGCATGCTAGGAGGACTTCGCAGGCTCGGGCTTCAGCGAGATCTTAGGCCGGGGGCCCCGAGGGGGAGGCGGTCTGTGCTGGCTGGATGAGAGCGACCTAGGGCGGCCGCCCTGTCGTTGCTGCGAAGGCGGAGGTCGAGACGAGCGCTGTGTAGAGCTGCGTGCAGGAGGCTGTGCTTGAGAGCGGCCTGCAGCGGAACTCGAGCGGCGAGGCAGGAAGAGGTTCATGGCCTGCGACGCTTTCTGTACCTCCGAAAAACGATCCACGATGCCGCTTACAGCAGGGCCGAAGAGGCCGGTGGGGGAGAGCGGGGCGTTGAGGAAGACGGACCGCTCAGACTCACCCATGTCGGCGAGCGTTAGCCACAGATGGCACTCGGTGACTGTAAGAGAGGCCATGGATCTCCCGATGGCTTGGGCCGCGGTCTTGGTAGCGCGAAGAGAGAGGTCCGTCGCGCTGCGCAAGTCCGTCAAGGCGGTGTGACTCTGGCCTTTCTCGTCCAGTTCGCGGAGGAGATCGGCCTGGAGGATCTGGAGAACCGCCATTGTGTGCAGGGCGGAAGCAGCCTGTCCAGCGGCAGAGAAGGCGCGGCTGACGAGTGCTGACGTAGTCCTGCAGGCTTTTGACGGGAGGGCAGACTTTGAGCGCCATCTCGCGGATGGGGGGCAAAGGTGCGCTGCGACCGCCTGTTCCACCGGGGGAATCTGGTTATATCCCTTCTCCGTGGCTCCGTCCACGTGAGAGAGAGTCGAGGAGACTGAGGAGCGGAGTCTCGCGGAGAAAGGAGCGTTCCAGGTTTTGGAAAGCTCAGCGTGGAGCTCGGGCAGGAAGGGTGCTGACCTAGAGGCAGGCGCTTGGCGGCAGCTAGGCAGAAAACACCCGTTGAGCCTGTTAGGCGCGGGCGCCTTCGGTGGTGACCATTTGAGGCCTAAGTGCTCGACAGCCTTAGTGAGGCGGAGAAGCTCGTCGTCCACACAGGCGCGGGCCCGGCCAGATTCCTGGGTCGAAGAGGAGGAGGAGCGGTGAGATCCGGACCACTCTTCACTGTCCGAAGCCAGGATAGAGCAGCTGTCAATGATGGCATCCTCATCCGCTTCATCCCCTGAGGCGACGGCAGTGCGGGCAGGAGCCGGCAGCAGTGCATCGGGATGCGGGGGCGGAGAGGGAGAGAGCAAGGCTCGCGGGAGAGGCTCCGGCAAAAACCTGGCTGGCCCATCAGACTCCGGTGGTCTCTGTGAGCGGCGTTTCTTCTTACGCGGCCCAGAGACAGGCGGAGTGGCAGCATCAGCGTCGAACAAGGCGAGTCGAGCCCGCAGGGTCGACATCGGCAGTTCTTCGCAAAGCTCGCAGCCGCCCGAAGACATGGCGGTGGCTGCATGGTCACGTCCCAGGCAGAGAGCGCAGATCACGTGGCGGTCCCTGTCGCTGAGATGGGCTCGGCACGAGCCGCAGGAAATACGAGGCATTTTGCAACAAACGCCTCGGCTCTTTTAGTAGAAGTGTGTCGCGGCGGCGAACACACAGCAGAAGCGCTAGTAAAAGGATACTTGTCGCCGGATAGCGAAGCAGGCACGGAAGGCTGAAGGCGGCGAAGACGGCCGGCTTCCTCAGACACTTTCCTCGGCTTGCAGGCGCTTGTTTCGACGGCGGCGGCTTAGTGCCTTCCCTTTATACGCTAGCCACCCCCCCATTCTGGCGGGCTGTGACGTCACGCCAGGCTCACTGGTAGGCTTATGCAGTTGCCGCGGGGCAGCCAATGAGCACGCTAGATAGCCTGCTCTAGGTCTGCTAGCTGCTGCACTGCGTTGACAATATATAAAAATTAAGGATAATTTTTGGCTTCATATCTCGAGAAAAGATGACTTTACCCGTAGCGTAAACTAACTTACGCAATACGAGAGAACCTCTCGTAAGAGAACAGTGTTTTGTAATATAGACTTGTCTGGAGTAACATCACATATTACAGTAAACTACTGACCATTATTATAGGCATCCCTGTGTTTTAAATAGTAGATCATGACACTCAAAACACCTAGGTCATATATTTGGATTTCCATGGATTGATGCATTTGGCAAATGCTTTTATCCAAATAAACTTCAGTTCCCTGGGAATCTAACCTGTGACCCCGATGTTCCTTCTCTCTGTGTATCACCAGCTGAAAGGGTAAACTGAGTTTAAATTAGGAAGTTCCTGAGGAAGATGGAGTGGGCAGAACCTATCAGGCGTTTGTGAAAAGCTGCCGAGATAACAGTGAGATTACATGTTGCTAAGATATGAAAGTCAATATTACTCAAAGCTGCTAAAGTTCAGCAGGAAGTCTCCATTGATGTTCAGTGTCGGTCACAGACTCAAGCACAGCTGCGTGACTGGCCGCATGTTACTTCAGATGTGTTTATTCAGGGACTATAAACTGATCATGACCTGCATATGAAAATGAACCATCTTACTGGATTTGTAATGAGAGTAACAAAAGATAAGCTTTATGGGTGTCCTGCTGTTTTCCCACAATGTAAAAACTTTATGGTTTAATCACTGAGAGCCAAGAAATTAAGAAACCGTAAATACTAATATATGTGTATTATTATTATATGTGCAGTGGCAGACAGTGAGCGACGCCACATGTTGTTCGGCCGTCCGCGAGTCCTGCAGTCTGATGCTGAATACTGTGTCCTGAATCAACACGGCTTCATCACGGCCTACAGCACACACACACACACACCCGTCTGGAGCTCCTTCACTGTGGACAGAACGGTCAGAGCACACTCACACACACACACTCACACACACTCACTCACTCACTCACTCACTCACTCACTCACACCCGTCTGGAGCTCCTTCACTGTGGACAGAACGGACAGAGCACACACACACTCACTCACTCACTCACACACTCACTCACACACACACACACACCCGTCTGGAGCTCCTTCACTGTGGACAGAACGGACAGAGCACACACACACTCACTCACTCACTCACACACTCACTCACACACACACACACACTCACTCACTCACTCACTCACTCACTCACTCACTCACTCACTCACTCACTCTCACTCACTCACACACACACACACACACACACACACACACACACACACTCATCTGGAGCTCCTTCACTGTGGACAGAACAGTCAGAGCACACACACACACACACTCACACACACACACACTCACACACACACACACACACACACACACTCACTCACTCACTCACTCACTCACTCGTCTGGAGCTCCTTCACTGTGGACAGAACGGTCAGAGCACACTCATACACACACACTCACTCACTCACTCACACACACACACACACACACACACCCGTCTGGAGCTCCTTCACTGTGGACAGAACGGACAGAGCACACACACACACACTCACTCACTCACTCACACACACACTCACTCACTCACTCACTCACTCACACACACACACACTCACTCACTCACTCACTCACTCACTCACTCACACACACACTCATCTGGAGCTCCTTCACTGTGGACAGAACAGTCAGAGCACACACACACACACACACACACTCACTCACTCACTCACTCACTCACTCACACACACACACACACCCATCTGGAGCTCCTTCACTGTGGACAGAACAGTCAGGGCACACACACACTCACATACTCACACACACACACACACTCACTCACTCACTCACTCACACACACACACACACACACCCGTCTGGAGCTCCTTCACTGTGGACAGGTCAGAGCTCACACTCACACACACTTTTTTTTAATCGTATTATTATTTAAAAAATATTTAATTAGTATTTATTATAATTATTTAATTTTGAGAAAATTACATCATTACAGCAGAAATATCAGTAAGGAGACACAGGGCCCTATCTCGCACCCAGCGTAATTGACTTTGTACAGCGACGCATGTATCATTCCTATTTCTCACCCGACGCACAGCGGACTTTTCCCTCCACAGACGCACGTCGGTAAATTAGGGAATGAACTTGCGCTCCCGGGGGCGGTTCAGCGAAAAGAGGAGGCGTGTTCCGGCGCAAACGTTACCTGGTGCTATTTTGCAGTTTCAGAAAACTGTTGCGCATGTTATTCAGATGCTATTTTAAGAGCGCATGCTTGGCCATAATGTAGCGTGTGCACAACACACATACACTTTGCTTCTCTCATCTACACAGACGCAGCAGTTCTCATTTTTGCAAACCATACATTATTACAAGGAAAAATATTCCACATGAGGGAAATCATTGTGGTGTCCATGAAGATGTGAAAAAATAGGCATAAATCTAGCTGACATATTTACCCAAATTATTCATGCTAATTGTAGTAATGACGGATCAAACCTGTTTGACCAATAGTGGCAAGACACATAGGTATATAAGGACACCTGACAAAGTGTGTTTTACGGCCCTGACGAGAACGTCGGTCTCCTCGGCTGTGAACCGCTCCTGGCGTGAGTCTGGCAAATCCGCCGTTATAATAGCAATCCGCCATGGAACAAGCACGCCTGCTCTTAAAGGGAATGTGAGATGTCGCTCTGATTGTTTTATTTCACGTTACGCCCAAACCACACCTATGAGTAATGAAGCTGCTTCAGACCAACACATTTGAGATCCGCCCACAAAGTTACTTGCGTTTCGCCTTTGATACGCGCGTTTCAGATCGTTAAAATAGAGCCCTGAGTCATAAAGAACTAGTGCTGCTTAGCCTGGGTTTCCCCATGCTGCCTTGAGCGCAGCACGATTTTATTCACGCTGCTAGTCAGCATGGATTCCATGGACCAGATTTTTGCCTCAGCTAGGGAACCAATCACAGAACGGGGAGGGAGCAGCAAAACGATGACGACCATAGATATTATATAGAGACTAGATGCCCTATTGGCCGCTGGGCACTGAGAAATGCGGCCGCCATCTTAAACCGGTCGTATTCCTAGTTTCGTTGCGTGGCAGCAGTGAAGATGCTAGAGCACTGTGGAGTATTTTCCTGTTCTAATCGGCGGACCATCGCAAATAGGGCCCGGGGGATTACTTTTAACATTACCGTACTATTGGTTGTATTTTGTGAATAGAATATTACCAGATAATTGAGACGGAGCAAGGATCTTTGATATTACTGTACTGAAATCGTAGCCAGCTAACGTTAGCTAGGCAATGTTTACTGCACCAGCCGGTGTTCACCTGACATGGAGAGGTGGGGTAAAGTAATAATTACAAGAGCTTCTCGGTTATTTTAGTCCCGTCCGAATGTGCATCTCAGTAATCATTACAGACAATGTCAGTAAAGATTACGGCGACTTTTACCTTCTGTAAAAAGGTCCAGGAAAATTACCTCAGGTAATGTTTATAGACGTGCGCATAGACCCTCTGTAAATCAAGTAATTTCGTGTTTAAAAGTAGTTTCCTGTGGTTTTTCAAGTACTGAGACGCTTGAAAATGCATTCAGTTGCGTTCTAGACACTAGGAGAAGTCTCCCCCAAGTGTTTTCTGGCTCCCTCAACGCAAGTGTTTTCCACATACCATTCAGATCAGAAAGAAGTTCGAAAGCACTTGTAAGAGGCACGAAACTTACTTTTAGCGCAATCCAATCTTAAGTTAATTCATACATTTTTCGACCGGACATAACTGTTTTATATATATAGGTTATTTGTGTTTGCGCACGTGATATCAGGAAGCAATGTAAATGTAAAACACACACGTTTCTTCAACTTATTAAAATATCTTACTCTATTGCAACTATCTGTTTCTGCTTCTTTATCATATTTATAGTGTGTGATTTATAAAATACCTTATATCCTACATCACATATTTTGATTTTGGACGTCTGGTCACTTTATATCTTATATCAGAATATTATATTACTGTTAAGCCTACTATGAATATTAAAATACGCCGAATATGTCCTGTATAATAGCTACATGAATGACCTTTGCAGCAAAAATACCCGCGTGAAAAACAGTTCGGTATTCAGTTCGGTATGATTAATTAAATGCGCTGACAGCTCATTGCACCTGCCATTCAGATTACACTGAGTGGAGCGGGTGACCGGTCTAAGATGGCGGCCTCACGGCTCGCCCGCGCCAGTAGGCAGTAGCGGTCGATAGGGCGTCTATCTATATGATGTCTATGATGACGACATCTATGCGACACACCAAAGCGGTTTGTTTATATCTATGGATCCAACATGACAGACGTAAAAATATATGCATATTTTTAGGAACACATCTACAAAAATATGCCTGTATTTCAAGTTGATAAAATAATTTAAAATCCACATCAGTTTATTTGTGCCGACGCGCCACGCCCTCCCAGGATCTATAACGTTACCTAGGCTACTTTCACTTTTAAAAATTCCTCATAACCGCGCGCGCGATCTGCTTGCAGTCGTCGAGATGGATGCTGAGGAGTTGAAGAAAAGAATAGCTAGTGGAGATTGTAAAGTTGTCGACAATACGTCATAAAAAATCAAGTCCGGGTGCGGGTCGGGTGCCGGTTCTATTTTAAGCGGGTCGGGTGCAGATTTTAATTAGTGCTGCTGTCGGAAAACGGGTCGGGTGCAGATTTAAGCACTGCGGGTACGGGCGGGTGCGGATTTACAAAATTCGGACCCGTGCAGGATTCTGGTGTACACATAAATCTCTGACCCATCGTTGTCTTCTTCGTTGAATATCTGTCGCTCTACATACGTCATCTGGTATAATTGAAATGATTGGCTATGAGCTACGTACAGGCGCATTTGATAGACATTTGTAGCGCCTAATAAACGGCTCTGGGCATTCGTAAACCACGCCTCAAATACGAGAAAATGAACATGTGGTTCCCAGACCACGTCTCAAAGAGAAAGAGGTCTGACGTTAGCCAGGCTAAGTGCTGCTAGTAATGTACCAAACCTCTAGTATTACTAAATGTTAAAGTTTATCATACAGCAAAAACCCAGAACACCTTAGCAACCATATAGCAGTGACCTAGCAACCACTCAGAACACTGTAGCAGTTGCAAATCAAGACCCCAGCAACATGCTGACATCACCACAGCATGACTCATGTTTTCAGCAGAATTTCTGAGGATCTGGTTCTAATAACAAACCGAAGTCGTGTGTTTGTAGGCAGGAAGTTCTCCGGTCGTCTCGGATTGTCTCCGAGCGGACGTCAGGATTCCAGCCAATCAGAGCGCATCCTGTGAGCAGTTCAACAACTCTGACATCACGTACGGCTTCCTGTATCCGCCCAGTGAGTGTGTGTCATGAGATGTAAACTCATCTAATATCTAAACTCATGTTATTGATCTAACTGTGAACGTTGTATTATTTTAAACTTTTCTGAGCTGGTAATGTTTAATCATCAGTCATAACTGGAGGTTCAGTGAAGCGTCAGTCTTCTCTCTGGTGACGTATGCAGGATCCTCCAATCACTGAGTGTGGTTTAAGCTCCGCCCCTGCAGCTCACGCTCATCTGCATACACTGTTGAGAGCCACGTCTATGGGCTGAAATATGTGCCACCAGAAACTGAATTTGAATCAATTATATTTGAATTTGAATTTCTAAACTTGAATAATTGCATTGGAAAACTGAATTTGAATCACATCATTTGAAATTGTATTGTTTAATTTGAATAATTGCATTGAAAAACTGAATCTGAATTGTATAATTTGAAATTGAATTTATTTGTTTGGAACTGAAGTCCAATACAATTTGATCCTCACTGAAAATTCAACTCTCTATATATCCTCACATTCAGTTCTCACAATTCAGATTCAGATCACTAATTTCAATTTCAAGTTACTGTGACAGACATCCGGGTTGTTGGAGGATGAAGGAAGAGCAATCGAGCGCAGATCGATAGATAGAGTTATCCCTTTTATATATATATAAGGGATAGTGTATATAGCGAGGCGGTTGTTATAGCGACAGGTCTTGACTCAGCCTGAAGGGGTTGTAACGTTATTCGCTATAACAACCGCCTTGCTATACATTATCCCGCTTATTACATGGCTACCTACAAAATAAATAAATAATTTGACACAAATTATTGATTTAAAAAGGAGTTTATTGATTTAAAAACGATTGTATTGCTTCCGCTAAAGAAAATAGTCCGTTCCGCGTCCATAGCAACGCACTGTTTTTCATGGCAACGGTGTGTTATACTTCGCAGCGCTCTGTTATCAAGAAATAACACACCGCATTCTACAGAGGAATTCAACCATGTAATAAGTATATCACACCGTTGCCATGAAAAACAGAGCGTTGCTCTGATCCTCCCGATCACCACTATGTCTTTGGCCGGTCCCATCTGGATCAGCGGGGACCAGTGCAGCAGCGAGGTGAAGCTGTGTTCCTGCCCGGGAGAAGAGACGCTGCCGCGGGCCATGGAACTCTCTGCCTCCCGCCACCGCCGGACCTCAACACATTCTCACCTGTGAAATGTTATCCCTTGCGGTAATTCTTTTTCATTTATTTATTTATTTTTCATTTCTTTCGTTCGAACATCCATAAGCAGCACAACAGTCTGGCATATTTAGTGTTGAGTGATGATCCTGCGACACTGAACTCTATCTATCGATATCGATCTGCGCTCGATTGCTCTTCCTTCATCCTCCAACTACCCGGATGTCTGTCACAGTAACTTGAAATTGAATTTAGTGATCTGAATCTGAATTGTGAGAACTGAATGTGAGGATATATAGAGTGTTTAATTTTCAGTGAGGATCAAATTGTATTGGACTTCAGTTCCAAACAAATAAATTCAATTTCAAATTATACAATTCAGATTCAGTTTTTCAATGCAATTATTCAAATTAAACAATACAATTTCAAATGATGTGATTCAAATTCAGTTTTCCAATGCAATTATTCAAGTTTAGCAATTCAAATTCAGTTTCTGGTGGCACATATTTCAGCCCATACACGTCCACATCCCTACAGCCAATCAACAACAGATACACAGAACCAAGCCCCGCCCTACATTCTTTCTATAAACCGTTACACTCCAGTGTTATTTTAATATTATTAATAGACTATTATCATCTTAAACTTATTTTAGTCACTTTCCATGGCAAAACTTAAAATGTTCATCTAATATTTATATTTTATTTTAGTTAATAAAAAATAGCTTTACTTTGTTTTAGTTAACAATAATGACCCTGGTGCACCTGCTCAACCTTACTTTGGGGAGACATTTGTACCGAGAAGTGAGATTGATCTGACAAAGCCTCAGTTTGTGGATGTATAACGTAAAGTTGTAACACTGTAGTATGTTCTGGGCTTGATGTCTGTGACCGGCTCCATGTATCGGAGTAAAGGTGTGTGTTTGATCGGTTTGTGTTGGCAGATCTGAACAGCTCATCTGAAGATCAGTTCGACGCACTGACACTTGGAAACGTGGTGCCGATGTTCCCACAGTTCAAGAGTGAGTGTTGAGTGTACAGTGAGTGTTTCTGCAGTGAGTGTGTGTGCGGTGAGTGTGTGCAGTGTATAGTGAGTGTTTCTGCAGTGAGTGTGTGTGCAGTGAGTGTGTGCGGTGAGTGTGTGTGTACAGTGAGTGTGTGCAGTGTATAGTGAGTGTTTCTGCAGTGAGTGTTGAGTGTACAGTGAGTGTTTCTGCAGTGAGTGTGTGTGCGGTGAGTGTGTGTACAGTGAGTGTGTGCAGTGTATAGTGAGTGTTTCTGCAGTGAGTGTGTGTGCAGTGAGTGTGTGCGGTGAGTGTGTGCAGTGTACAGTGAGTGTTTCTGCAGTGAGTGTGTGTGCGGTGAGTGTGTACAGTGAGTGTTTCTGCAGTGAGTGTGTGTACAGTGAGTGTGTGCAGTGTACAGTGAGTGTTTCTGCAGTGAGTGTGTGTGCAGTGAGTGTGTGTACAGTGAGTGTGTACAGTGAGTGTTTCTGCAGTGAGTGTGTGTGCAGTGAGTGTTTCTGCAGTGAGTGTGTGTGCAGTGAGTGTGTGCAGTGAGTGTGTGCAGTGAGTGTGTGTGCAGTGAGTGTGTGCGGTGAGTGTTTCTGCAGTGAGTGTGTGTGCAGTGAGTGTGTGTGCAGTGAGTGTGTGCAGTGAGTGTGTGTGCGGTGAGTGTGTGTACGGTGAGTGTGTGCAGTGTATAGTGAGTGTTTCTGCAGTGAGTGTGTGCGGTGAGTGTGTGTGCGGTGAGTGTGTGTACGGTGAGTGTGTGCAGTGTATAGTGAGTGTTTCTGCAGTGAGTGTGTGTACGGTGAGTGTGTGCAGTGTGCAGTGAGTGTGTGTACGGTGAGTGTGTGTACAGTGAGTGTTTCTGCAGTGAGTATGTGTGCAGTGAGTGTGTGTGCAGTGAGTGTGTGCAGTGAGTGTGTGCAGTGAGTGTGTACAGTGAGTTAGAGGTCTTCACAGTGAACCCGAGACCCGTCGACCCGGGACCCGTACGGGTTCGGGTCTATATTTTAAATTATCAGCCGGGTCCGGGTCGGGTCCGAATTTATTACTTCGGGTCCCGGGTCTGTTTAACATTGTGTGTAATACCCGTGCGATCGGAGTCATTAGATCAGACTCGGAGAAAACCCGGCCGTGATTAGACACTGCTTGTGTTTTTTTGTAACTTGCAACTTGTAAAATTAGGACACTCAAAATAAATTGCGTTAAAAAGCATATTTTAGGTTGATCCAGCTAGCGCGCATGTGCAGTCTCAAGCGCGTGTCATGTTTCTATGGCAACCAGCAGAGTTTCAGTGAGGGACCGCCAAACCGCGCTTTAGATTTTACAATATAAATTAACAGTCTTGTTTAATCTTAAAGTTTTAGTGGTCAGATTCAGACTCGATGCAGAGCAGAGAGCACGGAGATGATAGCAAATAAATAACGTCAGCGGCCATGGCACTGAACGAGCAATCGTTATTATAACGTTAGTTCAAAAGGGCAAACAGTCAAAGTTATTATGCGAGTTAACTCGAGTCAGAATGTATGTTACATGTGCAAAGTTGCATTTGTCATCCGTCACCGTGACATCAAGTGGACTTTTGAAGCTGAAATAATGAGTGGATTAAGCTTGGACTTGGAATAACTAGAGGAATAACATGAATAACTTTCTTGTCGGAGGATTGTAATGCATGATCACAGCCAGTCAGGTAACGTTAACGTTACAAGGAAGGGAGAGGAGACTACTACGCTTCCATGGCTCCTTAAATTAGGTAAGACAAAAAGTTGTATTTTTCGCAACAGGTTTATTGACTTGTAATAGCAGTTTAAGGTGGAATATATGACAATCGGGTCCAGTCGGGTCTGTGTCTTCCCGGCGGTTTCGGGTCCAGCTTTCAAATAATAGACGGGTCCAGGTCGGGTCCGGTTAGGCATTTCTCGGATCTGCACGGGTCCGGGTCCAGCTTTTGAAATAATAGACGGGTCCGGGTCGGTTCGGTTTAGCACATTACGGGTCTCTTTCGGGTTCGGGCACGAATTTTTGGACCCGTGAAGACCTCTACAGTGAGTGTTTCTGCAGTGATTGTGTGTGCAGTGAGTGTGTGTGCAGTGAGTGTGTGCAGTGAGTGTGTACAGTGAGTGTTTCTGCAGTGTGTGCAGTGAGTGTGTGCAGTGAGTGTTTCTGCAGTGATTGTGTGTGCAGTGAGTGTGTGCAGTGAGTGTGTGCAGTGAGTGTGTGCAGTGAGTGTGTGATTGTGAGTGTGTGCAGTGAGTGTGTGCAGTGATTGTGTGCAGTGAGTGTGTACAGTGAGTGTTTCTGCAGTGAGTGTGTGCAGTGAGTGTGTGTGCAGTGAGTGTGCACAGTGATTGGGTACAGTGAGTGTTTCTGTAGTGAGTGTGTGTGTGTGGATCTGATGGCTTGTTGTGTGTCTCTGCAGTGAGTGTGTGTGTGTGGATCTGATGGCTTGTTGTGTGTCTCTGCAGTGAGTGTGTGTGTGGATCTGATGGCTTGTTGTGTGTCTCTGCAGTGAGTGTGTGTGTGGATCTGATGGCTTGTTGTGTGTCTCTGCAGTGAGTGTGTGTGTGGATCTGATGGCTTGTCGTTTGTGTCTCTGCATTGAGTGTGTGTACACGTGTATCCGATGGCTTGTTGTGTGTCTCTGCAGTGTGTGTGTGTATCTCATGGCTTGTTGTGTGTTTCTCCAGGACTGCAGTGTATAGTGAGTGTTTCTGCAGTGAGTGTGTGTGCAGTGAGTGTGTGCGGTGAGTGTGTGCAGTGTACAGTGAGTGTTTCTGCAGTGAGTGTGTGTGCGGTGAGTGTGTACAGTGAGTGTTTCTGCAGTGAGTGTGTGTACAGTGAGTGTGTGCAGTGTACAGTGAGTGTTTCTGCAGTGAGTGTGTGTGCAGTGAGTGTGTGTACAGTGAGTGTGTACAGTGAGTGTTTCTGCAGTGAGTGTGTGTGCGGTGAGTGTGTACAGTGAGTGTTTCTGCAGTGAGTGTGTGTGCAGTGAGTGTGTGCAGTGAGTGTGTGTGCAGTGAGTGTGTGCGGTGAGTGTTTCTGCAGTGAGTGTGTGTGCAGTGAGTGTGTGTGCAGTGAGTGTGTGCAGTGAGTGTGTGTACGGTGAGTGTGTGCAGTGTATAGTGAGTGTTTCTGCAGTGAGTGTGTGCGGTGAGTGTGTGTGCGGTGAGTGTGTGTACGGTGAGTGTGTGCAGTGTATAGTGAGTGTTTCTGCAGTGAGTGTGTGTACGGTGAGTGTGTGCAGTGTGCAGTGAGTGTGTGTACGGTGAGTGTGTGTACAGTGAGTGTTTCTGCAGTGAGTATGTGTGCAGTGAGTGTGTGTGCAGTGAGTGTGTGCAGTGAGTGTGTACAGTGAGTGTTTCTGCAGTGATTGTGTGTGCAGTGAGTGTGTGTGCAGTGAGTGTGTGCAGTGAGTGTGTGCAGTGAGTGTGTGATTGTGAGTGTGTACAGTGAGTGTTTCTGCAGTGTGTGCAGTGAGTGTGTGCAGTGAGTGTGTACAGTGAGTGTTTCTGCAGTGATTGTGTGTGCAGTGAGTGTGTGTGCAGTGAGTGTGTGCAGTGAGTGTGTGCAGTGAGTGTGTGCAGTGAGTGTGTGATTGTGAGTGTGTGATTGTGAGTGTGTGATTGTGAGTGTGTGCAGTGAGTGTGTGCAGTGATTGTGTGCAGTGAGTGTGTACAGTGAGTGTTTCTGCAGTGAGTGTGTGCAGTGAGTGCAGTGAGTGTGTGTGCAGTGAGTGTGCACAGTGATTGGGTACAGTGAGTGTGTACAGTGAGTGTTTCTGTAGTGAGTGTGTGTGTGTGGATCTGATGGCTTGTTGTGTGTCTCTGCAGTGAGTGTGTGTGTGGATCTGATGGCTTGTTGTGTGTCTCTGCAGTGAGTGTGTGTGTGGATCTGATGGCTTGTTGTGTGTCTCTGCAGTGAGTGTGTGTGTGGATCTGATGGCTTGTTGTGTGTCTCTGCAGTGAGTGTGTGTGTGGATCTGATGGCTTGTCGTTTGTGTCTCTGCATTGAGTGTGTGTACACGTGTATCCGATGGCTTGTTGTGTGTCTCTGCAGTGTGTGTGTGTATCTCATGGCTTGTTGTGTGTTTCTCCAGGACTCTGGCAGTATTTCCAGGAGGTTCTGCTGCTCAAATACGCGTCTCAGTATAACGGTATTAACGTTGTCACTGGCCCGGCGTACGACTACAACTATGACGGACGCTTCGACTCTCCGGATCAAATCTTGGAGTAAGTGTGATCAATTCCTGTAAAGTGTTCCCTCATGTTTAAAGGTGACATATTATGCCCCTTTTCACAAGATGTAATATAAACATCTTGTCCCCAGAATGTGTCTGAAATTTCAGCAACAAAAAACCCCCCAGATCATTTATTATAGCTTGTCAAATTTGCCCCTTTTTGGGTGTGAGCAAAAACATGCAGTTTTTGTGTGTGTCCCTTTAAATGCAAATGAGCTTTAGCTCCGCCTCCATTCAGAAGAGGGCGGAGTCTTTACACGAGCTTCAGAAACTCCGGCAATAACAGAACAGGCCAATCTCACTCATCCAGAATCCCAGAATAACCAGTAGCGAGTGCAGCCTTACGGAGAGACTCAGGAAGAGTTTCTGAATGTTAGTGAAGACATTTCTGTAGTTGTTGTGGAGTTACATTGATCATCTCATCATCATGTTTAACTTCTCCACAAGTGTCCACAGTTCCTGAGGTGTTTATAAGACAGCGGTGACATGTTCTGGTCAATAGTGTTCAGTGCTCGTCTGTGCTCAACCACACAACAGTTTCAGGCTCTGCAGGATCTTCTATCCTTGCGTTAGAACTGGTCTCTGTTGTCGCTTGTGGAACCAAATGTCGGCTGGTGTGTGTAAACGTGCAGATTAAGGGCCGGTAATATTATAATAAGATCCTCTTCATACGTCAGAAGGAGAGCGAAATCTGATCGGCTTATTTTCTGACATGCTTGTAGAGAAAGACTCACAAGAACACAGTTACTGGGTTTCACTTTTCATGTTTTCTGTGTTGGTAGAAGCACCGGTGACCCGATTACAGCACTTATACACGGACAAACTCAGATTTTTATGATATGTCCCCTTTAAAGATCTGTGCCCGGTTGCATAAAGCACCTTAAGTTTTTCCCTTAAGTATGATACTTAAGGGGCGATTTCCCCTTACCTAAGAGAATAACTTAAGGGTGTTGCATATAATCTCTTAAACGGTTCTCTTAGGTAAGGGAAACATTTAAGTGTTTCACGACAGCGATCCTGGATTCACGTTATAAAAGTCTGTTGTTGCCATAGATACGCAAAACACTAACACTTTCGCAATCAAATAAAGTAGGCTAGGATATCGGAATGGATAAAGAAAACAAAAAAAGAGAGCCTAATTGGACAGAGGAGGAGAAATGCATTCTTCTTGACAAATATGGTAAAGAAAAACAATTTTTGACCGTTGCGTTTAAATGACGGGAAAGCCCCCGCAACCCGGTGAACCTCTCTGCTGATTGACGATTTATGCACGTGGAAAACATCTCCCGCTAATATTGCGCGTCGATCAAATCGGTATTCCTGCAACAATTTTTTATCGCTAAGATGGTCCAAAGGGTTCTCCCTATCCCTAAAAATGATTCTTGGCACATAATGATCTTCAGCTGGTTCCATAAATTCAGCCATTTCGTCTTATTTTTGTCCGCGTTACTCTTAAGGTTACGATTTCCAAACCTTAAGTTATACTTAGGGAAATGACCGTTAAGGGGTTTTATGCAACACTTGACGCTTTTTAAGGGATTACTTAAGTGAAAAAACAGCGTTTAAGGGAAATTCTAAGTGTTTATGACGTTTCACTTAAAGAAACCCTTAAGTAACACTTAAGGGTTTTTTTCTGCAACACCCTTAGGCTTAAGGGAAACTTAAGGGAAAATGACACTTAAGGTGCTTTATGCAACCGGGCACTGATTCCTCGCGCGACTCACAGTGCTTGTGTTCAGGTATGTTGCAGGTTCGTCTGTTCCTCTTCCCACTCATTATTTCGCGGTGCTGACGAGCTGTCGGAACGAGACGCAGGCGGTGGGAGAATGTTCCGGGGAACTTCAGAGCGTTTCTTTCCTTCTGCCGCACAGAGATGAGAACACAGAGAGCTGCGCTGTGAGTGACACACACACACACACACACACACACTTCCTACTGATACTCTCACTTCCTGTTTCACAAGCTCATCCTCACACACTGGATGTGGAACGAGACACTTGACTTTGAGCGTAATTGAATCCATCATTCTGTTCGGTTCTCCTCAGTGAATCAGGGTGAATCGGAACTACAGTCGGAATGATTCAGTTTGTTCTTTTAGTGTTTTTCAGGCGTTCTCTGACCTTAAATATTCTTGTTTTCATATTAATAATATTATTCTCATCAGTTTTTATTTTTCATAAATATTTTTTCATAAAACTTTTTTATTCATTAAGTAGAAATTTTTTAATACATTTTTATTTATTTATTTTATTTATGATTTATTTTATTTTATTTGTCAATGCCATTAAGCTCTAAAACTAACAACTTCTCTGTTTTATTTATGCATAATAATTTAAATTATATAAATTATACAATTCAATCGATATTTATTTATTTATTTATTCATTCGTTATTTTTATTTATTTAAAAATGTTTCATTAATAATACAATTTTCCAGCGACATTAAACTGTAAGACTAACAACTTCACTGTTGTATTCATGCATATTAATTGAAATGATATAAATTATACAATTCATTGATATTTTTATTTCTTTTTTTATTTATTAATTAATTCATATTATTATTTTTTTATTTAGTTTTCAGTGACATTAAGCCGGTTTTATTTATGCATATTCATTTTAAATGATTGGACTTGGACTAGACTTGAGTACACAAAGTAATCATGGAAGATAAGCAGTTCTGAATAGATGAGGTTTAAGTTTAAGAAGGTTGGGAATGACATTTTTTTTAGATGTACAAACTGTGTGCGGTTTGAAGTAAACCAGGCATAAGGAATACCAGTGATACCAATATCAGATAAACGGTTCACGAGACTATACTGTGTGAAATTGTGTCGAAAGCTGCACTCAAGTCAAGTAAAACAAGAATAGATGATAACCCGCCATTAGCAGCCCTTAACAGATCATTCATTACTCTTGCAGTTTCCGTAATTCCGTGCAGGACCGTAATTATCTAAATTGTTAGGGTCTTCGCCAAGTTTCTTAAGAACAGGGGTTATGGCAGCTATTTTAAAAGATGTTGGAACAATGCCAGAGCTAAGAGAAGTGTGAGTAATACGAGTTATAAGAGAAGATAGAGAGGGAAAACAGGCCTTTACCACATGAGTTGGTATAGGATCAAGTAAACATGTGGAAGAATTAGAATTAGATTTATAAATTAACTGAGAAATTTCTTCTTCGGATGGCAAGTTGAAAGAAGAAAGGAAGGAGAGGGGAAAATTAAACTAGACACTGTGTGACGAACTACAGTAAGGGTAGCCAAAGAGGCCAGTTGTTGGTGGATGGTAGTTATTTTGTCATTGAAGAAAGACATACATTTATCACACTGAGTGTGCGGGAAGTGTGTCAGGAGGTTTCAGAATACGATTTACAGTTGAATGCAGTGCTTTAGTATTACCATCTCCAGACTCAATTAAATGTGAATAGAAAACATTTTTGGCAGCATAAAGAGCATCTTTGTAAAGATCATGTATCATAATGATACATCCTATGTATCATAAGACCAGTTCGTTTATAAAGGCGTTGCAAACGCCGGCCTCTGGTTTTGAGCTGGCGAAGTTCAGGAGTGAACCAGGGCGCAGAATGAGTGAAGGATACAGAGTTTTAAGAGGTGCAAGAGAGTCAAGGAGCTGCTGTAGTTCAGTTATAAAAGGAGACCAAATTGTCAGGAGAAGTGAGATGGTCAGTATATTTAAATGAGGTCCGTGCGTTCGGTCTTAAAGGGACAGCAGTCTAATAAATAGTGTTGGGTCCGAGTCCACCTTTGTCGAGTCCGAGTCGAGTCCAAGTCCAAAGAGGCCCGAGTCGGACTTGAGTCCGAGTCCTTAACATCCGAGTCCGAGTCGAGTCCGGCCGAGTCCACGAAGATTTCAATGATTTGAAATTGACCTTTCACAAAGACCCGCCCCTCTTAGTTACTGTTGCTACGTCCGACAAGCCATTCCGCTCTCACTCCACATGTTCTCACACAGAGAAACATATATTGCGGAGCAAAGAGACACTGACAATGCGCCAACAAGACAGAGCAGGTTCCTTTAGGTATAAAATAAAGTCTCAGCTTTAAAATTTTGTCATTTTTGTGAAATTCAAACAATAAATACCATTTTGTGGCACTTTAATGTGTAGCGCCTTAGTTCAAGCAGCATGTGAACTGATCATCTATTTTAGTTATAGCACGAATTAAACATGAATGAACATTAGAACTGCAAAAAGATGTCAATACACACCTTTTGGTTTTGGTTTGGTTTGTTTGTCAGACAAAAATGGTGGATATCTGCATTATGATTGGTCACATTATTCAGAATCTGCAAGGTAATGCTCAAGAGTGCAACACGATGCATTAAGAGCCAGGGGGAAACGTTTGAGCAAGAAGATGGTGATGTGTATATTTTTCTTATCTTCTTTTACATGTTAATATCTTATTTAGCCTCTAAAGGGCAGGACTAAATTAATTAATAATAATAATAATAATAATTCATTACATTTATATAGCGCTTTTCTCGGCACTCAAAGCGCTTTACATAGAAGGGGGGAATCTCCTCAACCACCACCAATGTGCAGCATCCACTTGGATGATACGACGGCAGCCATACTGCGCCAGAACGCCCACCACACACCAGCTTACTGGTGGAGAGGAGACAGTGATGAAGCCAATCAGTGTATGGGGATGATTAGGAGGCCATGATGGACAGAGGCCACTGGGCAAATTTGGCCAGGATGCCGGGGTTATACCCCTACTCTTTCGAAAGACATCCTGGGATTTTTAATGACCACAGAGAGTCAGGACCTCGGTTTTACGTCTCATCCGAAGGACGGATGAATGATTTTAAACAAAATAAGAACAATTTACATCAATTTACACGCCCTGGCTCTTAATGGATGTTTCATTCTTGAGCATCACTGAATGTTTGCAGCGTTTGTAATAGTTGTGTCTGAGTCGTGAAAAGATGGATCTCAAAATCATACAATCACTGCTAGTATGGAGTCGAATAATGTGCAGGAGCTGGAGGATTTTTCTGAAGACCATTGGGCAGTTTAAGTGTTCGGGACAAACAAGGGACTCATGAACAACCATTACAAAAAAATAAACAAAAAAACAGTTGTGGATCATTCAGGTTATGAATCAGGTAATAATTCAGGTAAAAAAAAATCAAGTTAATATGTAGTTTGTCTTGTATTTTGTGTTTGTATCTTGTCTTGTGGACTAGGCTATACTTAAACGTCTGTAATGTGAAAAAGCTTTTTCAGGGCAGTAAAAAAAAAAAAAAAAAGTTTTTATGATCCTTATTATTAAAAAATAAATAAAAAGAACATTTGGGAGGTTCTGCAAGGTGTGTGTAAACTTATGATTAAAGTGTAAATGTAACAAAAATCATAACATTATTATACGCCAAAATGTTGCTGTGGTTATCACGTTCTCATGTTGCTATGGTTATCACATTCTCATGTTGCTATGGTTACTATGTCAAATCATGGCAATTTCATGACTCACAGGACTATAATTTAGCGGGTTAAATTAAATGCAGTTATCACTGCTTACACTTTACCCTGTGAGCGTAACCACTGGTCCTCTAGAAGCATGAACAACAAAACTATTATTAAGATAGTCATAGCGCTCTCTTTAAGCCATCACTGACCGCGTTCTGCACTCTCACTGAAACTCTCGTCATAAACACTGAAGTTGTCCGCACTGCAGTGAATCTCTCATTTACATCGCGTCTAGACTTTGTTGTTTATGAGGGGATTTGTGAAAGGATAAAGCTCGCGCTCATTCTGAACATACATTTAGAGCGAGTTCTCTGCATGGTGACTCTAAAACGCCTCTGATTGGCCACTGCGTTCATGCGCGCAATATACATGTCTGTGATTGGCTAACAATGCTCAATGCTGAAACAACACTAGGGGCCCTATCTTGCACCCAGCGCAATTGACTTTGTACAGCAACGCATGTATCATTCCTATTTTGCACCCGCGCACAGCGGACTTTTCCCTCCACAGACGCACGTCGGTTAACTAAGAAATACACTTGCGCTCCCGGGGGCGGTTCAGCGCAAAGAGGAGGCGTGTTCCAGCGCAAATGTTCCCTGGTGCTATTTTGCACGTTTAGAAAACAATTCCGCCACTAACCGAAAAAACCTAGTTTAAAGTAAGTGGCGCATGTTATTCAGATGCTATTTTAAGGGCGCATGCTTGGCCATAATCAATGTAGCGTGTGCACAACGCTTGATTCTCTCATCTACACAGAAGCAGCAGTTTTCATTTTTGCAAATCATACATTATTACGATAGATAGATAGATAGATAGATAGTTTATTATAAAAGCATAAATCTAGCTTACACATTTACCCAAATTATCATACGCCTGTTTAACCGAAGCTAATTTGGGTGTGTTTCTCCATCCCCAATGTCACTTCTCTGTGTTTTACGGCCCTGACGAGAACGTCGGTCTCCTCGGCTGTGAACCGCTCCTGGCGTGCGTCTGGCAAATCCGCCGTTATAATAGCAATCCGCCATGGAACAAGCGCGCCTGCTCTTAAAGGGAATGTGAGATGACGCTCTGATTGGTTTATTTCACGTTACGCCCAAACCACACCTATGAGTAATGAAGCGACTTCAGACCAACCCCTTTTAGATTTGCGCCGGGCGCAAGAGTAATTTATCCCGCTGGTATAATAGCAACAGCGCCCGAGACCCGCCCACAAAGTCACTTGTGTTTCGCGCTTGATACTTGCGTTTCAGATCGTTAAAATAGGGCCCAAGTAGTTTCGTTTCGTTTTTGAATAATATTGTGTCCTCCAGTGCCCAAGTTCATCAAAATTGGGCTCGAGTCCGTGTTCGAGTTCCCCAATATTAATGTTAAAGGACAATTCCGGTGAAAAATGAACCTAGGGGTAATTAACACATGGTTACCGAGTCGATCGTTCCCTGGGATGCGTTTTCATGATAATCGAATATAAAGAGTTTTATCTCTAAAAACAGATGATCTTATAACAATAGTATATGGGGCACAGAATAAGTAAAAGTAAATCGCTAGTTAATACCACTAACAAGGCTCAAAATAGCCTCACACTAACACGGTAGCATAATGAAGGGGCCCTACATGCAAACCGAAGCATTGAGAACTTTGTAAGTGTACAGACAGTTTAATAAGAAGATACTTTATAAAGACAGTACATTACGTGTATACAGGCAGGAGCCATCTTGGAAAACAGTCTTGACTAGTCGAGCAACGAACGCCGCGCTACGTTAGATTTCACAAACGTAATTCCTATCGTCCAGACTCGACTAATCGAGACTGTTTTCCAAGATGACTTGTATAAAATATAATAAAATAAAATATCCATCTATATTTAATTTATTCAGTAATGAATATGCAGTGTTTTTTTCCACATTTGATTGATTACTGTAGTTTTTGTTGTTGTATCATAATTGGAATAAAGAATTGATATTTCACTGGTGTCTAAACATCTGTTCCAGTGAGCCGATCCTCAGCGCTGAGCCCTGCTGGAGATGATCTACTGTTCATGAAAGATGAATATGAGAGAGCGATAGAATGAGTGACAGTAACAGAAGCTCATACGATGTATTTTAGCAGGCTTAATTCAGCATCAAAATAACTGAAGGAAATATTTATTTGATGAACAAATTAAGCCAACTAATATGATTTATATTCTTTTGGTTTCTCTACCAATACAGACCCTTTCCAAAAAATTTGAATATCATGGAAAAGTTTATTTATTTCCATAATTCCATTCAAAACGTTAAACTTCCATAGATTATAGATTCAGGGCCCACAACTTAAACGATTTCAAGTATTTAGTTGTTTATTTGTACATAATTTGGGCTTCCAGCTCATAAAACCCACGAAAACAGGATTTCAAAAATGTTGAATATTACATGAAATCACACAGTAATTACACAGTGATACCATGGTCATTGAACCAGGTTTGGGTTCTTTTGGCAGTGTGGGCAGGTGCAAATCCTGCACATTTTTTTGGAAAGGGTCTGTATATTTAAAAATGACAAATGCAGTGAAGATGCAGGCATCGGTTATACGGACTGGTTCTGGAAGAAGAGAATGCTCAGTCATGCTTCTCTGTGAAGCTGCAGTGAAATATGACTGAACACGTAAGTGAATCATGTGACGTTGACACGGGTGCGTCCCATGATGCTCATCCAACTAAACAAAGAGCTTTTGTCATTGTTTTGGTTCCAGCTTCTGTGTCTTGTTTCTGACATGAATGCGTGACGTCGCAATAATCTCGTTTCCCATCGACAGAAACAATGAGGGAAACACAATGAAGCTTTACGTGATGTGACACGAGAACTGAGTCATGAGAGATCCTGTGACTGTTTGTGTGCAGGATGACCAGCCGGAGTCCCAGTGGGCGGAGCCTCTCCTGTGGATGCACCAATCACGTGTGAGGGATGTGGAGTGGATCACGGGA
>CM038628.1:45152492-45167492 GCA_021554675.1 Leuciscus idus | reverse complement strand
AGAGGTTTTATTTAGAGTAACTGCTTCATTCATGCATGCTGGGAACTCACACACCCTAACGTTTCAGCAGTATTACTAATAATGATGTTCTTCCTCTGGATTTCTTTCGTTTTCACGTACAAATATCTGAACATTCTTAAATCAAGATTCATTTATGTGATCAAAATGCTTAAAACAAAAACAAATCAGTGGGGTCAGAAAAATACACTTATTTTCAATGCAAAACAACATTACTTTTCCAAATGAAAATGTTCTGTTCAGACAACTGACTGGCTTGGGACAAACAGAGGGATTAGTTTGGTCTAACGTGGGGTTTTATGTAGATTTAAGTAATTCACATTTTTCTAGTATTTCTACGTTTACAGGGTCACAAAACCCAGAGTTCTGTCAAGCTTCTCAAAGTTATGAACAAACATTCTTCAAGTAACATTAATAGAACGTTTGTTCAGAGTATCTGATCTTTGATAATGTTCTCAATAAATCAGCACAAAAGCATATTTATCCATCGCTCATGGAACGTTTTTTCTAAAATGTTTTTGTTTAATGTTCGTCTAACGCTTGTTAAATGTTGCTACATGTTTCAGAACTTTTAGAGAACATTCAAAAGTAACGTTCCATAATGTTTGAGTGTTTCCTTAATGTTCACATAACCAAGAATTGTTATGGGAACATTAAGAAATAATGTTTTCATAACTTAATGGGAACATTAGCAAAGCATTCTTAGAAATAAAATGTGTCAGCCTATGTCACTGGTTATATTTAAAGCATGGAAGATGATGTTTTGAAAGTCATCAAACTCAAGATTTCTTCTCATATAACATGAGGGCGAGTAAATGATGACATACTGATGATCTGTAGGTCGTATCAGCTCTGTTGATATGACCGGCTGAACAGGTTCAGATACTCTCACTGGTTCCCTTTATTTTAATGTTTATAGGGGTTTATAGTTTTAAATATCAGCAAAAAACCCTAAATAGTTTTATATGTCAGCAAAAAAAAAAAAACGAAATAGTTTTATATGTCAGCAAAAAACCCTATATAGTTTTACATATCAGCAAAAAACCCTATATAGTTTTACATATCAGCAAAAAACCCTATATAGTTTTACATATCAGCAAAAAACCCTATATAGTTTTACATATCAGCAAAAAACCCTATATAGTTTCAAATATCAGCAAAAAACCCTAAATAGTTTTATATGTCAGCAAAAAAAAACGAAATAGTTTTATATATCAGCAAAAAAAACTAAATAGTTTTATTTATCAGAAAATACCTGTGCATTTTTCTTTGAATATTCAACGAAGGCCAAGCAACACTTATGTAGAGATCACAATGGTGTGTTGAAAATGTACAGTCAGTCAGCGCCAATTGGCCTCGTGGTCAGTGCGCCGACATGTAGCGCCTTTGCGCTCGGGCGGCCTGAGTTCGAGTCCCGGCTCGTGGACCTTTCCTGATCCCATCCCCCGTCTCTCTCCCACCTGGTTTCCTGTCATCTCTCTACTATCCTGTCACAATAAAAAGAAAATCACCAAAAAATGTACAGTCCGTTATAAATCTCAGAGCACCATGGTACAGAGAGGCAAGAAGATAATAATAAACTTTATTTTATAAAGTGCCTTTAAAAGCAGCAACGAGTGTCAGTGATGGATCTGTGTTTGTGTAGTTTGTGGCTCTGTGACTCATCGATCAGCCGTGTTTCCTGTTTCCAGCACTGACAGAGGTTTATTATTGTCTTCTTCCATTACGGATCAGACTGCCGGGACGTTAGTGAGGCATAATGGGTAATGGTAATGTGTTTGAGGCTTTTCTAAATATTGTGTTACACTTGCACTGTCATCATGTGGTTTGTGTTTCTTTAGCAGGAACATGTTATTATTGAGTTTATACACACATTCATAAAACAATCTTCTTCTTCTTTTTATTTCCTAGTCTAACTTTCTGCCATTGTACACTGTGAACATTGTTGGCTGCTTTTCTTCCTCTATTTTAGTCTTTAAATGTCAGTCAGCTTTATGTCTACAGTACAGACTGTTTGACAACAGGAAAATAACCAAATTAATGATGGAAACTTCATCAGATATGAGACAACTTAGAGTCAGTGGTGAAGCCGCTCTACAGAAGAAGAGAGAGTCATTATTCAGATCAGCTTCTGTTCTCATCTGATGCTGCATTTCTGGTGCTCAATTATTAATAATGTTCTTATTATTAATGTTGGAAACAGTTGTGCTGCTTCATCATTTAAAAGAAAGCATTTTATTTTAAATAGAATTACTAATGTCATTACTAATGATAGTTACAGTCTGTTCCTTTTGATCAATTTAATGCATCCTTGCTAAATAAAAGTATTAATTTATTGTTTTTATTTTATTTTACTGATTCAAAACTTTTGAATGGTTTTAAAACATGTTTTCCACCAAAATCTGAAGCAGCACAACTGTTTTCAAATGGTACAGGTACAAAGCGTGCCTGTTTGCTTGCTTTTATTAGTGAGAATTAAAGTTGTTAGTGTTTTGTGAGAACCTGAGTCTTCTGTCTTCAGCTTCCCTGCATGCATCATCACTCAGACATAACCCTTACAGTAATAATATTTCACTGTTTTAATGAATTTCTGATCAAATAAAAGCAGCTTTGGTGAGCAGAAGAGACTCTTTCAAAACATTTAAAATCTTAGTGATTCTTACTGACTTTTTAAGATAAAAAGTCTATAAATATTTTATCAGCTAATATTTGCAAAGCTTAATAAATGCTGTAAAAATATATTGCTCAGTGTTAGTTCATGATAGTTAATAATGAGACCTAATTTACCCACTTTACAGTAAGGTCCATTAGATAATGTTAACTTACAATTAGCAACATTAAAGGGGTGGTTGATTGTGATTTCACTTTTTTCATTTTAAATGGTGTGTAATGTTGCTGTTGGTGCATGAACAGTATCTGCAAAGTTGCTGCGCTGAAAGTTCAACGTAAGCAGGAAGTTTAAGGAAGTTTAAAAATCGGGAAGTTTAATGCCTACAAAAACGACTCGAATGGGACTACAACGAGATACTTCCCGGGTTTTATACGTAACTAACCCATGCAAAAAAGGGGGCATGGCCATATTTCTGCGGCTTTGTCGAAGAGGAAGAGTTATAGTGGAGAGCTGTAGCCATGCCGTCGAAAGTGTGTTATTTTCACCCAGCTGCCAGGTCTTCTGTGTTCGGGCTTCATACGGACGCTGTAGTTCGTCAACAATGGCTAAAATGTATGTTTGATTATGTTCCTGAAAATTTCAATCGTAATAGCTCTCTGTGCTGCGCATTTTACAGAAGACAGCTTCCAGAATCTCCACGAATTCAATGCCGGATTCAACAAGAAACTGTTACTAAAACATGAAGCAGTTCCAACTTTAAAACCAGAGGCAGCAGTTGTTGGGCCACAACCTGTAAGTAAGACTTAATATTGTTTGCATGTATAATTTCAGACGTAAGTTAATGTTTTAGTTTTATCAAGGACGTAAACAAATGCCAGTGCTGGCTTTAGTAGCCACTTACACGTACAAACGCGTACAAACATTTTGGACCTGAATTTGTAATTATGTACTAATTTTGTAAATGTATTTTCCATGTATATTTTATGACGTAATTTTTCGATTTGATCAAGAACGTTAACCAATGCCAACGCTGTTTGTTTATAGCCAGTTAGTTCGATGCTATTTTGTGTGTATAAGACAAACGTGTATAAAGTTCAAAAAAATATATGTAATCGCAACAGCCAACTTCAGCTGCTAAAGTTAAAACAATAACTTTAAAAAACGGTATTACTCAGTCATTTATTCAGTTATATTAAATGTTTAATCAGGAGAAAACCGTATCTCAAAAGCTAACAAGCAGCAGTAGCATTTTCAAGTAACAGCGTATCGAAATAATAATAGTAGATTAGAATAGAATAGAATAGAATAATAATAATAAAAAATGTACCATTCAGAAACGTTTTGTAAGAGCCGTGTTTGGGGAGGTTGCTTGATTCTCTTCATTGCCGCTTTCTGGGTCTGATTCTGATCAAACTGATACGGCAGTATTGACACCATTATTTACATTTGACCGGAGCACATGCAACTTTCGCCCGTAAAGGTAATGGGCGTGAAGTTTCCGGACAACATGCACTACGCAGTTTAGCCAATTACAACACACCGGCCCAACTAACCAATCTGAGCCCATTGCCTGTTTCTGAGGGAGTGGTTTCATAGAATCAGGAAGTCAACCGGTCGTTCAAGTGACAGAGGAGAAAGCAGCTTACAATAAAGGTGAAATTTATGAAAAATAAGACCAAAAAAAAAAAAAAACCCCGAAGACATGTTATATTGCACCCCATAAACACAATCATGCAAAGAAAAAAAGCAGTAAACCACCCCTTTAACCTACAATGAGCACTACATTTATTACAGTATTTATTCATCTTTGTTAAGTAAGGGATAATGTACATCCAGTTGTTATCTCAGAATAAGTTATCTCAGGATCAGGTCTTCATCAGCCTGAAGGGCTTTATTCTGAGATCACACACACACACACACACACACACACACACACACCTGAAGGGGTTTACCCAGCAAACACATTTACGTTGTGGCAACGTCTGTGGAACGTTGCATTTCTTCAATGGCAACGTCGCTGTCTACGTGCTTGCAACATTGTAACAACATAGAATTGTAAGACGCGACAGGGCTGTAGCAACGTTGTTGCGCGACATTCAGCAACTGAGAGACGACGTTCTGACAATATTTTTATATGCTGCTATATCCCCCATTTATCATTTTGTTAGGTAATTATACACTTTTTATCGTTTGTTTATCTATATTATTATTATTTTGTTAATTCAACTTTATTAAAACTGCATATGGTAATCAAATTGCACTTCCAAAAGTAATACATTTGGGAAAAAAGAAGAAATAAACGAAGATACAAATTTATTTTAAGTATAATAAATGAAACATAAAAAGCAAAGGCTGATCAGAACATTTAATGAACAAAACCGGGTCTGTATGGCAGACAGTAGCCGAAAGCCGGACGAGAGGAGCAAAGAAACGAATGAGACTAAAAAGCGGAAAAATCTAATGAAAAACTAAACAGTGCAAGCGAGGCTACATTAATCACATTAGAAATTAAAGTTGTAGGTTGTGTTTGATAGCTGAGGTAGGCTAAATTAAACGCAATACTCACATATCTTTACTCGATGAAGAACGAGACAAGCAACACAATGAGCCCAACAGGTGGTTGGGATTTAAAATGCTGATTTTTGCGCTTCAGGGCAGTGACGAGTACATTATGTAGTCCAGTGGTTGTCAAGACACCGTTTGCACAACCTTAAGCAATGGCCCTGAACGGTGGTTCAATGTCAACATTGTGACAACGCTGTAACAACCTTCACCACACAACGTAGCTATAGCAACCTTTTGGCCATGTTGTTAAAACGTTGTTAGAAGGTTGGGTACGTTGCGCCAACGTTCTGTGTTTGCTGGGTATTCTGAGATAACACACACACACACACACACACACACCTGAAGGGGTTTATTCTGAGATAACAACTGGACACACACACACACACACACCTGAAGGGATTTATTCTGAGATAACAACCGGCTGGATGTACATTATCCCACTTATTACACGGATACTTGCCATACGTAAATAATTAGCCACGAAATATTAATATGAGTTGAAATATTTTATTAGGTGTTTAAATGCAAAGTTACTAGCGCAGCAAATTCAAACTAGACGGATTTAATGATACGGTTCAGTCCTACCACTTATTACACAGCATTTCGCCACATAAATAATTATGGAGATCAGAGTTATTGATTTCAGATTAAACTGTTTTAAAATTGTTCCTGTTTGTATCTCATAATCCAACAGTGTACAAAACAAGTCACACAATGGCCGCCGCTGCGTTTGTGTGAAACAAGAGAGAGCGAGTCCACGCTACTGGATGGCATAATTAAATAACTGTACACAAAATATTTATTAATATTTGATTAGATCACCAAATGCAAAACTTCCACGAAGAGAACCGGTTCCGAGCGAGTGTATAGTGAGTGTATAGCGAGTGTGTAGCAAGTGTATAGCGAGTGTGTAGCGAGTGTGTAGCGAGTGTGTAGCGAGTGTGTAGCGTGTGTGTAGCGAGTGTGTAGCGAGTGTATAGCGAGTGTGTAGCGAGTGTGTAGCGTGTGTGTAGCGTCCTGTTCTCAGCCGCTGTTATCTGGGAATAATAATCACCCAACGTTATATACCAAGCATTCCACAGAGCTGTGTAAAAATAATGATAACATCACGTCTTACATGCGTCATCAGTTTTTATTATTATTTAATATACGACTCATTTCACACGAGATTGTCATCTGTTATGATTTCTGTGGTTTAATGGTGAAAGAATGTGGTTGAGTGACTTTTGTTATGATGAAATTATGAGTCATCAAGTGTCTTAATCACCAGATATTCCTTTCACATAAACGGAACTCTGATTATTCCTGAGAATCCAGTGCTGACAGAGAAATCCCGCCGGTTTTCTAGAAATGTCATGCAGGAATTTTCCCACGGGTTCCTGCATTCAAGAGCCGTCATGCTGTCAGGAGTGTGATTTCAGTAATTAAAGATCTTTCGAAGAACACTCCTAGTTTCCTAGATCTCCAATATTAGATTGTGTCTCAATCCGGTTGCGTTGGAATTCAGTCTGCTTCCAGGTGTGAAGAGGAATCCCACACATCTGCAGGATTTTAGGCGTGTGTTTCTGTGGAATCATGGCATTGATCTTCAGGCGCTGCGTCACGGATGAGCGGCTTTGATAAATGTGCTGATGTAAATGAAGTGTCCCATAACCTTTGCGTCTCCAAACTCACCGGTTGCCATTTGCACATGATTTGCATGCGATCGGACGCTTCGGCTGTAGATGACTCATTTACATTTTCCAATCTGAGCTTTTACCTCGTGTGATTTTATCCCCGGCTGATTCACTTGTTTATGAACGAAACGGTCTTGTGACTGAGACATGACTGCTAGATTCCACTGTAAAAACAACATGTCAATCAGCTTTATTTACAGCGCTTCATACAGTACAGAGTGTTTCACAGCAGCTTTACAGTGATAAACAGAAAATAACAGAATCAGTGATGAAAATCATCAAATATGAGACAAATTCAGATTCAGCTGTAAAGCATCCAGAAGATGATAGAGTCATTATATAGATCAATTCAGTTCAATAACAGTCAATCTGGCAAAATTCATCAGTTATGAAAGTCGAATTTTCTGTAAATGTGCAGTTTATTTAGTATCACACACACTCTCTCTCTCTCTCACACACACATACACACGTCACAGTTATGTTCTGTTTAGTTTGTTTTCATTGGACTTGTCTGAGTTGTGGAAGGCCTATACTTCATGTTAAACATAAATATATAGCAGCAAAGACAGCGTCGGCAGTGTTGACCGCAAAATAGGCTACAGAATATTTCATTCTGTATTGACAGGTGCAATATTTGATAATATTTTTTTTATTACATTTAGATCTGCATTTATGTCAAAACCTAAACTTTCAAACATCAAAACTCATTTATTAATATGAATTCATATTCAAAATAGGCGTCGGTTCTATTTCTAGCCTGAAGAAATTCAGACACCGCGTCAGACACGTTTCTGGTGTGCAAAGACATAGAAAACGCCACACAACAGAAACGCCACGCTCACGCCACGCAGCCAGTGTGTCGCCGGCCTTGCGTGCGTGCGTGTGTGTGTGTGTGTGTGTACACCCTGCCTGTCTGTACCCGTTGGAATATATTAGTAAAAGTTTGTCTTCTTCAGTCTACACCACACCCTGACAACACACACACACACACACACACACACAATACAGATTGTTTCAAAGCAGCTTTTACAGTGATGACAGGAGAATAATGCAACAAAGTTTGTTTCTGCTGTACTACAGATCTAGATGAAAATAGAGTCATAGTCCAGCTTAAGTAAGTTCAGTGATGGTTTATTTTTGTTGTAAAAAATATATTAATTTAGTTAATTTATCTAGACAGCCGCTCTGGAGAAAACAGTGATGTCATCATCCAGCTCAGTTCAGTTCTCATATAATGGAGTCAATGCAGGAGATCAATAATATTGTTGAATATTAAGTGTCCTCAACTAAGAAAGCCAGAGGTGACAGTGCAGGAACTCAAACTCCATCAGTGACAGAATGGAGAAGAAAACCTTGCCAGAAACCAGACTCAGTCGCTCAGTTCTCCTCTGACCAATGAGCGAACAGTGTGTGATTATGATTCAGGCATTACAGGTCAGAGGTCAGATTGGATCTGAACATTCAGAATATTATCCAGTTCATCTGGTTGGAAGACGGAGTCACGCCGGTATGGAGACGAGTTGTTGAGGATCAGTGTCGATGGCTGTGGTGTGGATGAGGCCTTCACAGGGCTGATGAGGCTGGCACCTCAGGGATGCGTCGTGGACGTGTGCAGGCACAGGTCCTCCATCTGATCTGGTGTGTGTGTGTGTGTGTGTGTGTGTGTGTGTGTGTGTGTGTGTGTGTGTGTGTGTGTGTGTGTGTGTGTGTGTGTGTGTGAGAGAGTGTGTGCAGGCGCAGGTCCTCTCTCTGATCTGGAGACGGCCCAGATCCGGCTGACTACATCATCCTTCTCGAACAATGTTAGGAAGACTGTTCCAGAGTTTTGGTGTTAAATAGGAGAAGGATCTACCGCCAGCAGTCGATTTTGGTATTCTAGGTATTATCAACTGGCCGGAATTTTGAGATCGCAATAGACGTGAAGGACTATAATGCGTTAAGAGCTCGCTCAAGCACTGCGGAGCTAAACCATTTAGTGCTTTGTAAGTGTTAGGGGTTAACAGTTTAGGACCCAAGGACCAGATGTTTGAAAGAAGACACAGAGTCAGAATTAAGCTTCAAGACTCACACAGGAGTTTGTAGGACGATCACAGCAGTTATGCCATCTACAAGGTCTAAGCTACGTCATTGCTTATAGGTTGAATGATTCTCATTGGCTAAGAAGTTAATAAACATAGTAATTTTCCACACATATACAGATAGATGGAAGAATATCTCCATAGATTATGCAGCTGACACTTGGACCCTGAAGTTAGGCACGTCGTGACCTTCCAGGTCGCAGATTTGGGTTGCTGGGTGCCAGCATGTCCCGAACAACAACTCAGTCAATCTCCAACAATGCCAGTGGTTCCTTAACCTGTAAGCAAGAAGACTAACACACACACCGACACACACACACACACACACACACACACACACACCGACACACATCTTTTCCAAGGTTGGATTTGGCCAGGCTCTAACTTATAAACAGGAGTCTCGTCTCAAAACATCAAGATAACAAGTTCTTTCTCTCAGGATAGGACATTTTAGTCTAAATGGAAAATATAGGCTTTAACTGAGAAATGGTTCCTTAAACTATAGACTTCAATGACCCCTATATGTTTTAACACGTTGAAGACCTTTCTCAAACACAAAACAAGTCCCCATTTCATTTCTGGAAGTCGGGATAAATAGGCAAGCAATTCAAATATCAAATATAGACATTAAAGAAAACATGAAAAGAACATTTCAGTAATCACACTGGTAACTTCTATAACAAAGTAAAATCTCCAGAGAAGTCATTCAACTCATACAATATTTAGAAGGAAAAATATTGATTAATACCTTGATTATAATCACTCATTACACATACATTGAAGCAGCAGTGGATTCCAATCCACATAAGTAATCAGCAATATTTTTAAATCTATACGATGTTTAATAGGGAGCCAGTGCAGTGTTGACAGAACCAGGCTAATATGGTCATACTTCCTGGTTCTGGTAAGAACTCGAGCTGCTGCGTTTTGGACCAGCTGTAGTTTGTTTATTAAGCGTGCAGGGCAACCACCCAGTAGAGCATTACAGTAATCTAGCCTTGGGGTCATGAACACATGAACACATGGAGGGAGAGCATTTTCACATTTGGCTCCAAAACTCTGGAATAGTCTTCCTGATACTGTTCGTTGCTCAGACTCGCTCTCCCAGTTTAAAACTAGATTAAAGTCGCATCTCTTCAGCCAGGCATTCATATAATCCTACAGTTCAAACTACAATCCGGCCTCTATCCAATGCCAGAGGAGAACTGGCCCCCGACTGAGCCTGGGTTCTCCCAAGGTTTTTTTTTTCTCCATTAAGGCACCTGATGGAGTTTTAGGACACCATTAGGTCACTTGATGGAGTTTTTCGGTTCCTTGCCACTGTTGCCTTTGGCTTGCTCAGTTGGGGATATTTTGGGGATATTTAATTTAATTTTATCAATCAATAAATTCCTCTTGAAACAAACTTTGTTGTATTATTTTAATTTAATACTGTGAAGCTGCTTTGATGCAATCTGTATTGTGAAAAGCGCTATACAAATAAACTTGACTTGACTTATAACTGCCTCAACCACCTTTAGTTGAAGATTACTATAAGTCTAGTTTTTAGGAAGGGAACTTCTTTTTTTCATAGACATAAGACCAGGCATAGATCACATGAAACAGTCAGGCAATAAAAATGTGTTTAGATATTTTATAGAAACAAACAAACAGATAAAAAATATATATATAATAAACCAACAATAGGTACTGAAAAAAAACAAAACAATGAGCATACAAGAAAGAAAGACTGTACAGATCATAGACTGTAAAAAACTATGGACGTAGTGTCCGTGACGTCACCCGTAGGTTTCTGAAGAGCATTTTTGAAGCCTAAAGTAGGCGGAGCCGGCCGTCGCCATCTTGGCCTTGCGTCACTCCCGGATAACAGAAAATAGGCAAAGAGGCGGGGCGTGAGTGGAGCTGAGGAGCCTTGCTATGATTCTGTTCTATTCTGCTAGTTGAAAATGTATTATGCAGTAACTTAATATTACTCTGAGAGTGTGTGTGTGACAGTGATTTATGTGCTTAACGTTACATGTCAGTCACTCTCTTTTTATAGTCTATGGTCCGTCAGCGCGGCATCGCTCAAGTTCGTAGAGAGCTTATTCAGTCCATTTTAAATTCTGATTTTGGCCGCCTCTCAAATGGGTTAAACCATAGATATATTGCCTATGAAGTTCAAGTAAATGCGCTAGAAAATCTGCGCTCATTCAAGGATGTGCATTTATTGCATGGACGGAGAAAGCGCCGACACCTGCAGGATTTCATCTGACGGTACTTAAGCATATTATAATCTATCTGTTCTGTGAGAGCAGAACGAACGAGCCTTTATTGACGTTTTTAAATGTGAAAACTCCAAAAAGCAACGAAATTGTCAGACATCCATTAGTGCATGTTCACTGAGGAAAACAACTGAAATACAGCGCTGGTTGTTCTCTCGAACGATACTCGACGACAATTACGGAATCCTAAGCCGTGGGAGAAGTAATGGGTGTATTAAATTGTATGAAATAATCCCGAAAAAAAGCACAAAACACTGCAGAGATGGCAAGTTCAGCAGCTAACATATGCTGAGGTAAAGTGACGGCTAGTAACAACAGCAGACAAACAGCTAGCAATGACATCAGCGGGAATCCATCTGTCACTCAAGTGGCCACACCCTTAATTATGCAGAACTTTAAATATTAATCAACTAAACGGATGAGTTATAAAAAAATTCACCCCCCACACAGTTGTTATGAAGGGCAAAATTAGCTGTATAGACCAAAGCCACATAGAGATCCAGGCTGTAAACATGTTTTTTTCTGCTGTAAAGTTGGTAATTTTAACATGGGGGAGATACAGATTTGACTCACTTCTGCAGCCAGGCCAAGTGGCCAGTCAATGAATTGCAGTTTAACTTACTTCCGTGTTGGTTTCAAGAGAGAGACGGGGAGGTTGCCGCTTGGTACAGATGTAGGCAGGCTTGGCTTTAAATACCCACAGTCCTTCAAACGTAAGTCGGTGTAAAAACTATAACTATACCTCACCTGATATAGTCCATAGGTGCGAAACACAGTCTGGTGAACATGTAGATGTTGGTCTTGGACATAGAATAATTACAATCAAAAGTAAATAAATCCAACGTGAAGGTAATCCCAAATAGCAAAGCTACATGTTTACAATCATTGTGCCTTAGATCCAAGGGATCCATAAGGTGAAGTAAAGACGCATTTCATGTGACCTCACATTTGATCTCCAAGCAATGAATAGAAGCCATATAAATGAGACTAGCAATAAAGAGTCCTTCTACAACACAAGACATAAACTTAACATTAGCAGTGCAGCCAGTTAACAAACTATCTTAAACAACACAGAAAAAGCATGTGCAATGATTATAAACCAATACAAAAACCACACCAGAACATATGTAGAATAAATGAAAGAAAAGAAAATACTCCTTACATTGATTGAGCTTAAACCCAAAGTTTCCCAACCAGGACTGAAAGTGATTTGTGGTAACACATAACTTACTCTACACCCACCATCTACTAGAGTACTGGCCTGTGCCTGTTACATGCTAACTGTTCCACATTTTTCATTGAAAGCATATGTTGAAATTTAGATATATTTTAAGATGGAAGAATGCGTTTTTATGCAATGAAAGATTGGTATGAAAGAGCACAGCCAGGTTCCTGCCCGACGACGAGGACAGAACATCCGTCAAGTGGTAGACAGTATTCTGGGTTAATATGTGCAGAGGTTTTTTTCGTCCAATAATTAGAAACTCATTATTTTCAGAATTAAGTAGTAAGAAATTACTAGTCATCCAGTTTTTTCTATTTTATTTGACCTTTGATATAACTAATTGGTATTGAATCATATTTTTGAAAACAAGTATCTAGTATCTTTGACAGAAAAGGTAGATTCGAGATCGGGCTTGTTTTTTAACAAGCGGTTTAATCATAGCCAGCTTAAAAGTTTTCAGTACATAATGACAAAGATGAATGAATGATATTAAGAAGAGGATCTGTGACCTCTGGGAGCATCTCTTTCAGTAGCTTAGTCGGTATATGGTCTAACATACATGTTGTTTACATCTTCCTCTCTGGAGCAAAGTTTTAAGTTTTAAGGCCGTTCTGTATGCAGTAATGCTGTCTTTCCATGAAATGCGATAAACCTCTAGTTGTGTTTTCTTCCAGTTGCGCTCCATTTTTCCAGCTGTTTTCTTTTCTTTAATCTTCTTTAAGCACATCGGAGCAACTGTGTCTAAAAGTGCATGTGAATGTATGATATACATTTTTATCAGAAAGATGTCAAAAATAATCCGTTTTTTTTTAAACGGAACAGTTTAATGAACCTTTAGAAATAAAATCTAAATAAAAAACTTTGCAGATGTGTTTGTATCATATTTGATGCATCAGGCTTTTGTGGCTCATATAGTCTGATATAGTGAGAATATATATATATATTTAAATGCTTAGTTTTATGGTCAAAGCTCTGTAGTTATTAAACATATAATGCAATGCAATACAATGATGATTGAGAGATTAAAAAATACCTGATGATCATATTTGATGCTTGTGATTTTTTAAATAAATGATGATGATAATCAAGTAAAGCTGCTTCAGTCCTGTTGAAATATTACTAAAAATATCAAAGTTATTCTTACATGTACTTGATAAAGAGTGTAGACTGTGGATCAGACGACTGTATTGAGAGTGAAACTGGTTTATCAGTTCATGATGATCATGTAAAGGTCAGTCTGTGTGTGTTACTGTAACTCTCAGGAGGTTTGATCACTAATCGCTCAGACATGTTTGTGGAATCCCCTAAAAATGAGGAAGACATGAGGAGAGGGAACTGATCCGCAGATGACTCACTGTTTTCACTCTTACATTCATTGAATAACAGTTGTTAGAATAACTTTCATGTTGAGTCATTGTGGTTAAATATACAGTGGTTCCAGTCACGCTGAATGTGTGGAGGTGAATCTGCAAATACCAATCATGTCTGAAAAATCAGGCCAAAGGTAAAAACCGTGGCATTTATAGGTCAGCTCAGTATCATACAGACATATGAACTGAGTCATATTTCAAAAGCAGAGGAATGCTAATCATGACATTTACACTGTGCGTCAGCATTATATCATTGAAATACTTACACTATGGAAGTGGTATTAAAGTTAATTTGTATTAGATTTTGTTTTGTTTTTTATTGTCTTTTAAATATGTCTATTTAGTATTTTTTTGTCATTTCTGAATGAAAATGAGAAATGATAAACAATTTTTTTTTTATTATAAATGTTTTATTACATTCATTATAGTTACAGAAACTAAAACTAAAATCAGAAAAAAATGACAAGTAACAGTTAAAGTAACCTTTAGCTAAAATAGTTTTTTTTTCTTCTGGTTTTAGTTTTAGTTTCTGTAACTATAATGAATGGAATCGTGTCATCATCGTCATCATCTTCGTCATCTTCGTCATCATCTTCATCATCATCATCTTCATCATCATCAGCCTGCAGGAGGCGCTCGAGCTCAAACACTCACTGTGGATCGAGTTACTGTCAGATCCTTCACAAATTACTCAAAAAAGATGAATCAGGGTTCATGTTCATCTACAATATTCTAATATTCTAATATTCTGTGTTCTAGAAATCAAACGCAAATTACTGATATACAGCACAGATGGTCTCAAGCAGCTTCACTGGAAAATAACATGGCAAAATGAATGAAGTGCATGAGTCAAGTTTCAGACAATAGAGTCAATTCTCAGATCAATAATTAATTGATAACACCATTAATATTCATGCCTTTAAGTGCACTAATTAAACAAATTAGTGGTTTCCGGTTTCCTTTAGAAAAATCTATTCATTTATTCAGTTAATTCAGCCTTATGAAATGCATTAGAGTGGTGAGGATCTTTGACAGTGGTTTAGTTTTGAGGGTTTTTATCACTCTAAACAGCGATAATAACGAGATCTTCATCATATGACGAACATCTGACGATCTGTCCTCATTAAGTTATGAAAACATTATTTCTGAATGTTCTCTGAACGTTTAAAAATGTCCAGTTTTTGAAATGTTTT
>CM038628.1:45139992-45149992 GCA_021554675.1 Leuciscus idus | reverse complement strand
TGGGTTCCTGTGCTGGGCAACTGTAGAAGTTGGCTTTATTAACTCTATAGACCGTATGCGCCAGAGAACGAGGGCGCCGCCATCTTTACAATATTGTCTTTGAACTTCCGTTTCTGCGGTCGCTCTGTATATCTCTATGGCGCTGCTGTCCAGGAGTAATCAGCTTTTGAAGTGGATTTACTTAATGTAAAGTTAACGAAAGTTATCATGAGGATTGTAATGTTTAAAGCAGATTTTAAAACGTATTCATTCATAAATACGCAAGATCGCTGTGAAAATGCAGACCGGAAGACAAAAGAAGACGAGCGCGGCGCTGAAAAGGGGCGGAGCTACATAAGGTTATGATCATTATGATTAAAAGAAAATCAGTGTCTTCAACAAACAGCTGTTGCTGGAAACCATGGTTAAACCGCGGTGACACACTGTCTACGCACACACTGATTCAGTTTGAAGGAGGATTATGTGATTGTGATTGTGATGTACTGTGTGTGTTTGCAGGGACGCCGCACAGAGACACGGTGTGTGAGGTCTGCGCAGACGGCTGGTTTGCAGACATCACACAAGCGCATGCAGCATGTGTCCCTCACAGCGTCTGCGATGCTGACCAACATCTGATGCTGCCCGGATCCCGATGGCACGACAATGTGTGTGCGACCTGCCAACAACTCACAGAGAACGGTAGAGACACTTTCACATCGCCTCACTGTGTAGTTTAAAAGAGTAGCTCACTCTCCCTCAAGCCATCCTAGGTGGATTTGACTTTCTTCTTTCAGACCAACACAATCAGAGTTATATTAATAAACACCCTGACGCTTCCAAGCTTTATAATGGCAATGGATTGCAACCAACAGTTTAAAGCTCAAAAAAGTGCATCTATCCATGATAAAAGTGCATCTGTCCATCATTAAAGTGCATCTATCAATCATAAAAGAGCATCTATCCATCATAAAAGTGCATCTATCCATCATTAAAGTGCATCTATCCTTGATAAAAGTGCATCTATCCATGATAAAAGTGCATCTATCCATCATAAAAGTGCATCTATCAATCATTAAAGTGCATCTGTCCATCATTAAAGTGCATCTATCCATCATAAAAGTGCATCTATCCATGATAAAAGTGCATCTGTCCATCATTAAAGTGCATCTATCCATCATAAAAGTGCATCTTTTATGATGGATAGATGCGGAAGTAGGAAGTAGCATAAATATCAGCAGTATGTAAGTGCAGATGTACTTTTATGATGGATAGATGCACTTTTATGATGGATAGATGCACTTTTATGATGGATAGATGCACTTTTATGATGGATAGATGCACTTTTATGATGGACAGATGCACTTTTATGATGGATAGATGCACTTTTATGAGCTTCAATCTGATGGTTGCAATCCACTGCCATTATCAAGCTCGGAAGCATCAGGGTGTTTATTAATATACCTCTGATTGTGTTCATCTGAAAGAAGAAAGTCATATACACCTAGGATGGGTTGAGGATGAGTAAATCATGGGCTAATTTTCATTTTTAGGTGAACTATCGCTTTAAAGCACATCCTTACATTCATGTGCTGGTGTTTTTCCTGCAGGTTGGGCGTGTTTATTCAAGCCGGTTCTGACCGGTCTGCACATTCAGTACAAGACTCCCATCCTGCGTCTACAAAACTTAGTGAACCGCCGTCTGCAAAAGAAGCTCCGCAAGAGGACGGCTAATGGTTCCTCGGAGCTGCTGAACCTTCCCATGATTCGCGAGGAGTCAGATCTAGGTCATTTAGCTCACAGAATTTCACACCGAGTCCGAAGTTTCCAGCAGCACTGCCGAAACAGCACAGCAGCGACAGGGATTCGTGGAGCTGCTCTGCTTTGATGTCTTTCACCTGCTTTGTCAAATGTCCTAAGCGATTTTGTCCAAATCATCAATGAGCACTATATTTGCACAACTCACTTACATTAAAGATTTGGTTTCTGATGTTACACTGAAGGACGCTGGATGTGTGGTGTGTATCTGAGAACTTGAGAATGTGTCCGGTCAATACATTTAAAATGCACTGTATTCAAGTTTTTGAAGGAGACTCGACTGTTTTGTAAATATTAGATATGTTTTTTTATTTTACTGGTTTTACATATAAACATTGATCTCTATTTATTATTTAATTTAACTAAACTGTATAATGCAAAACAGCTCCATTAAAAACAGTGAAAAGAGTTTCTTGTGGTTTTGAAAATTTATGAAATATTCCAGTGTTTTTCTTTGAATTACTGCACTCATATGAACCTGAAATCAGTCTATGTGATAAGAGTATATATATATATATATATATGTGTCACAGATGGTTCCACAATGAAGTTAGCAGCAGTCGGTTACACTTTATTTTAAGGTGTCATTGTTACAGTGCAATTATATATTTAAGTACTGAGTAATATTAATTAACAACATGTACTTACTATAGGATTAGGGTTCAGTTTAGGGTTAGTTGCATGTAATTATATTACCCATTATATTATTAAATTATAAGGCCTGGGACACACTAGACGATTTTCAAATCTTAAACAATTTTAAAACTGGGAGAACAGAGATATAAGACCATTTCAAACAATATTTAACATTGTAATCCTCTGAAGGTACACACTAGACGACACTAGACCACACACCTGCCGACTGTAGCAACGATATCGCAGATTTCCACAGGCACGAGATCTCACAGAAACTTGAGTGATCAAACGTGACAGTATAGACGTGGCCTATACACTTTGCAGCGTGAGCTAGGGGTTAGTTGGTAATTAATTGTTATTTCTAGCAGCAATCTGGCTAATGCTAATGCAGATGTTACATGATGTTAGACTCCACTTTCGGGACTTGTTTGTGGCTGTCATATTTAAGCTATAAAAACATCCAGCTGGTGACTCTTGCTCACTGTCATTGGCTATATGGGTATGTTGTCGAAAGCAGCCTGATCAAGAGTCTTGAATATCAAACATGTTTAACAAACTAAACTGAACAGAGGGTTTAAATACACAGAGACTAAAGAAGACTAGACAGCGCGGAGGACTAATCAAAAACCAAAGCCACCGATTAAGAGCGGAACATTCATGCCGATGAAACAGAAACACAGGGAAACAGGGCTAAACCAACTAAATGTCCAAAGAAACAGAACATAAACCTGACATAACTTCCTCCTCACGGAAGGTGCATCCTCGCGCAGAAACTACACCTTAGTGGAGGGAGGGGTAAAACACAAGCAAAGTTCATTGGAGGAGGGGTACTGGGCAGGATAAAGGAGGAGAAGATGGAGGGAGGAGCCAGGGAGTGACCCAGGAACTGAGGGGACGAAGACCCGGGTGACACTGTAAGCTGGAGGGCCAAGACGAAGCCACAGGCTCACGGAACTGAGGTAGAGACAGGGGCTCTGCAGAACGAGGCAGAGCCAGAGGGGTGGAGGGTCGAGATGTAGCCGGAGACCCAGAAGTCTGAGGTGAAGCCAGAGGAATGAGGAAGCCCAGCGGAGCCCAACAGATGGAGCTGGTGAAGCTGATGGAGCGTGGAGCCAATGTGGATCTGATGGATCGGAGGGCCGAGGAGGAGTCCAGGGCTCGGAGGCTCGAGGTGAGCTAGGGAATCGAGGCTTGAGGCTGGGCAGGACCAGCAGTGATGAAGGAGACTTGAGGCTGGCAGGACCAGCAGTGATGAAGGAGACTTGAGGCTGGGCAAGACCAGCAGTGATGAAGGAGACTTGAGGCTGGGCAGGACCAGCAGTGATGAAGGAGACTTGAGGCTGGGCAGACCAGCAGTGATGAAGGAGACTTGGAGCCATAAGAGAACTGCTCAAGGCTGGTGGCATGATTGATATGAGTGTCACCTGCGTGCTGCACCAGTCTCGTATTTCTCACGAAGGTGCTTCGGAAGCCTAAAAGGAGGAGTGACGACAGTGAAGAACGAGAGAGGACCAGCCCTGGACATTTACGTTATGTTTTGTTTATGTGCGTGCGGCAGTCGTCCATGAGGGGCTGCCGCTTTTACTTTTGTTTTTGTGTGTTTGTTTGTTTTATATGATTAAAGTTGTTAAACATTCGCCGGTTCCCACCTCCTTCTTCCTTGTTACATAGGCTTTGGGCCCAATGTGGACCTTTCATTGCTCCAGGGTGCAGTATTCCATGCATCATCCATTATTCTTTTTTTATTATAGTCTTGTGTTCTTTCACAAGTTGGTTCCACAATGAAGAAAGTAGAGGATCTGTTAGCAGCAGTCTAACTTTATTAAACTAAATATAGTACAAAATAGTATAGAGCAGGGGTCGGCAACCTATGGCACGCTGAGGGTTAATCGCTGGCTCTTGAGCGAAAGTGAGAGAGATGTATTTCACTCAGACACAGTACCTCATACCTGCATCAGATCTGCATTTTGAGGTAATCATTCCTCATAGTAACACAGCTTGTTATACTGAGGTAGGAGTTATACATACTATTAAAGTGTGAGAATTAAAGGTGTAGTATGTCAGAGTGACAGGTACTGCAGTCGAATTCAAAATATCGGAGATCATGGTTTCTCCCAGCTCCTCAGACTCGACGCTCACACGGGTGAAACTGATGAAACTGGACAAAATGCATCTGGTTGTAAAAGCCACAAATGTAAATTTTAGCCACAATGTACAGCGTTTTATAACGGCTCCCGGTACCCAGATATGACCCAGATACCCAGAGAAGTAGCTGAGCATCTCTTCAGAAACAAACAAACAGAACAAACAAATAAAACAAAGTTTCGGCGTCTCATCCTGAAGCACACAGTCGACTCGTCTTCATTAAAATATCTTACCAATGCCGATGTGTGTGTCTCTCTCTCTCTCTCTCTCTCTCTCCTTCTCTCTCTCTCTCTCTCTCTCTCTCTCTCTCTCTCTCTCTCTCCTCTCTCTCTCTCTCCTCTCTCTCTCTCTCTCTCTCTCTCTCTCTCTCTCTCTCTCTCTCTCTCTCATGATTCCTGTCTAGTGTTCCCCTTGTCTTGTGTAGACTTTTATGATATTTCCTGTTCTGTGCCAAGTTTTGTAGTCTTTTGTAGTTTTTCTTATTGATTAGTTCCTGATTGTTCCCAGGTGTGTCTTGTTTGCCAATCTCCCCTTGAGTGTATTTATAACATTAAGTGTTTCTCATGTTTCTCTGGTTCTCTGGTTCTCTGGTCGCAGTGGTTTTGTTATGTGTATTTCTTTATTAAACAAATTAAACAAAGTTGGATTTGGATCCAACTCTTCTTTTGTTTTTTGAGTTCACCCAGTGTTACACTCCGGCCTTTGATCTTGATGTTGCTTTCTTTGACGTGAACGCCATTAAATTTGCATAAAGCGCAGGAATTTAATTCTGCAGGAGACAGTTACGTTGCCCATTGTAAATGTAACAGTTTTAACACAACGGATAGCTATCTGATCATTTAAAACGCATGAATGACCAGATGTAAACAGGCCCATTGGAAATCTGTTATTCAAAGTCTAATTTTAAACTGGAAACAAACAACTAAACGATTTTGATAAAAGTAGCACAAATGGTATGGAAAGATTGCTTCAGAAATAGGCCTATTTAAGGTTCTGCACCATTTCTATGTTAGCCATTATGAATATTTAAAACATGTAGGTATGTGTATTTATACAAATTGGCGTGGGGTTATGGCACAAGTGATAAACTCAGAAACTTAAAAATGGCACTTCAAGACAAAAAAATTTGCCGACCCCTGATATAGAGTATAAAAATAATACTAAAATTAAGGTTTGGAATGGTTGTAAAAGTTTGAAAGCTTTACAGGCACCACCACACACACACACACACACAGAGTCATTAGTGTGACATTCAAATGCTGTCCGTCCTGTGTGCTCACATGCAAACCCAGATTATTTATTCCGTTCGTGTGAATGCGTCTCATTTGCATGTGGTTATCATTAACAGCATGTGCCTTTAATGTTTTGTTGGGTTCCTGATCAGGAAGCGCCTGGTTTGTGTAAACTCTTCATTGTCACGTGTTCTGGAATCCGGCACACGCCTGGTATGTCAGTGACATGTTGAAGCAGGCATGATGATGTCACAACAGTGTTTCCAGCTTCAAACCGCACGACACGGTAGTCGAAACTAAAAATAGAAACATTAGAAGAGAAAATGTCCTCTTCATGGAAGAACAGAAAACCTGAGCTTCTGCTTCCTTACATCAGAAATCAAAGTTCACGCAATTTCCTGGTTCGTTTTTAAAGGGGGAAATGTTATCAAGGGATTTATCTGGGCCTTCCCATAACTTACTTTATGTTCATCATTAACTGTAATTACGGTTAGCGGCTCCGTCCGCTCATTTGAATAGGAAATGTATTGCGCGTCAGTGACGGTCTATATCTGGATGTACACAAATTTATCACGAGTTGGTGTTTGTGCTCCTCCAGAACCTGTGAATGAGGCTGTGTGTGTTTCTTTGCATACTGCTATTCTTGGAACTTATTTTATTTCATTTTTATTTGCAAAAACAAACACGCTAATATATACAAACCCAGCTAACAGGAAACGTTCTCCCGAGGTTCTCCCAGAGTCCCAAACATTCTTCCAGTGCACTGTCAAATTCTAACTAACACTTTTACTCACTGTCTTAATCTAGTAATCTGTCCTATTCACATACTATGCATTTTATTAAGAGAACCCAAGTAAAGATTATTGTTTTGAGGCTATTCTTATTAGACTTTTCACTAGTTTCCTCCTCTTCTACAGTTATCTTTCTCTAGTTGCATTCACTCGTTTCCCAAAGTCATCTTGAAAGGTTAATTGACGATATAACGGAAACATTTGAACATCACATAAGCTGACTTCATAAATTAATGTTGATTTTCCTGAAATGGTTTTGTTTGTTTGTCGCCATTATGGTGATCAGTGTTCCCATTTAAACTTCATTTATATTATAGTAATTCTCTTCTTACTGAAGCAGCGATGCAACAAGAAATCTTTTGGTTTCAACGAAAGGGAAGCTTTGAATTCTAACTACATCTTTATCTACTCTATTATTCATGTCAAATAATGATCATTTAAAATTTTATTGCAAACATTTATGTCGTAAACACCTTGTGAAATTGTTAGTGGGTTGATATAATCCTTCTGTGTTTGTGACAGTCTCTTGCAATCGACTGTGTTTGAGTCACACACAGATTTCAACATTCAGCATGCAAAGCACAACAATGACAACAATGTTGTTCTGCTACTGACACAAGATAGTGAGTAAAATTGGCAAATAAACAAAAACAATTTTTGTGAAACAAAGCAATTTTTTTGTCAGTACAACATACTATTCCTAACTCACTTATTTTTTTAAGGCAATCGGTGTGTGTGTGTGTGTGTGTGTGTGTGTGTGTGTGTGTGTGTGTGTGTGTGTGTGTGTGTGTGTGTGTGCATGTGTGTGTGTGTGTGTGTGTGTGTGTGTGTGTGTGTGTGTGTGTGTGTGTGTGTGTGTGTGTGTGCGCGCGCGTGTGTGTGTGTGTGTGTGTGTGTGTGTGTGTGTCTGTGCGTGCGTGTGTGTGCGTGTGTGTGTGTCTGTGTGTGTGTGTGTGTGTCTGTGTGTGTGTATGGACAGTAGATTCTAGTTTAGAGGTGATAAAGGTTTCACAGAATCACACACACGTTTGTACATGTTCATGGCCATCTGTTCATCGCGCCGTTATAGACATATAGACAGATGAGCCTGGGTTCTCCCAAGGTTTTTTTTCTCCATTAGGTCACTTGATGGAGTTTTAGGACACCATTAGGTCACTTGATGGAGTTTTTCGGTTCCTTGCCACTGTTGCCTTTGGCTTGCTCAGTTGGGGATATTTTGGGGATATTTAATCTAATTTTATCAATCAATAAATTCCTCTTGAAACAAACTTTGTTGTATTATTTTAATTTAATACTGTGAAGCTGCTTTGATACAATCTGTATTGTGAAAAGCGCTATACAAATAAACTTGACTTGACTTGACTTGACAGATAGACAGATAGATAGACATATAGACATATAGACATATAGACAGATGATTTGTTTCCACTGTGGATGTGTAGAAAGCATAAACACAAAAACAACATACATATTAAAAATCAAAACAATCACAGACAAGATCATACAACAAACGCGAGAGCACACGATGACATTCATGTATCAATGGCTGATTATGTGTTTAAGGCTCGTATAGTTACAGGATCAAAACTCTTACTGTAGTCTTTCTGCACATCTAACCCTGCGGACAGAAGGAAGGAAGGAAGGAGGCATTTATATATATATATATATATATATATATATATATACGCTTTCATATGTACATAAGGAAAGTGGATGAAATATTGATAAAGTGGATGTCTGGATAATGTAAAATATGATGTGCCTTCCGGAGGAGAATATGTGAAGTAAATCAGGGGAGGAAAACCAGTCATTTTTCTTGCTAAATTCGTTATCTTTAAGAGTTTGTTCTAATTGGCAGCTGTTAAAAACACAAGCACCACAGAAGAACCGGCTCAATACTCCGAGACAGAAGAAGAAGAAGAAGAAGAAGAAGAAGAAGAAGAAGAGTCACGGATGACTGTCTCTGTCTGAGATGTTTAAATCTGAAATCCTCCAGTCTTTCATTCGTCTCTCCGCTTCTGAGAATAATGGGTGTAACTGGAATCTGACTGTCTTTGTGTAGAATATAAAGAAATGAGGTATTGTCAGAACAATAGTGTGTGATTGCGTGAGTTTGAGTGGATTCATCACAATCATCTCTCGGTTCTCAGGTTTCAGTTCCACTAAAACACAAACCTGCCATTATATTACTGATAAACTGAAATCAAACACAGAACAAACCTGAACATGTGATTCCTGCGGGACAGAACGTGCCTGAGAACTTATTACCATTAAAACCATGAGGAATGTTCCATCTTAATCATTTCAGAAATCAGAGTCGGAGAAACTCCTGAATCCCAATCTCAGACTGATCATTCCTGCATTCAGGAGACACTCCACTCTCATGAGAAGAGAGACCATGTAACGTTTATAATATTTACAAAAGGATTTATATAAAAGCTGATTGTGTGCATTGACAGCAGACTTCAGTGGAATAGATGATCATGAGTCGTTATATTTGCATTTATTACATTACATTCATGCATTCAGCAGATTTATCTTTTATTCAAATGCAAGGCTACGGAAGGTCTGGAAATAATCCTGTTTTTATTGTTTTTATTGTTTTATTTAAACATTTGCTTAAAGGAATACAAACGAGCCGGGGCTTCGGGGACGGACAAATATCACATTTGAATTGAAAAAAATAAATAAAAATGAATAATAATAAAAAATAAATAAAGTAGACAAAAATATATAAAGTAAATAAAAAATAAAATAAAAAATGAAATATTGATTAAACAGATCACATAAATATAACAATCCTCCCCACAAAACATAACATAATAAAATTAAATAAAGATTATACAAAAAAAATCTAAACGTGTGCTCACATTCAAAGCTTTAATAGCGTGTGTGTTACAGGAGGGTTTACTCCAGCTCGAGTCAGAGTGACGAACCGATGATCATGTGATGCAGTGGCGCCCCCTGTTGACACACACACACACACACACACACACATTACAGTTCATCACAACACACACTTTATATTCAGTGACATGAGTGATTCAAATAACAACGCATCTGATTTATACAGACAGACAGAAAGACAGAGAGAGAGACAGACAGACAGACAGACAGACAAACAAACAGAGAGAGGGACAGACAGACAGACAGACAGACAGATAAACAAACAGAGAGAGGGACAGACAGACAGAAAGACAGACAGACAGATAAACAGAGAGACAGATAATCAGATAGACAGAGAGACAGACAGACAGGTGAATGAGGGCGGGATCTGTCTGTCTGTCTCGCGGGAGGGGTTTCATTGCTCGTGTGTTCCGGCTCATTCTCAGGTCTGTAACTGTAACTGTGAGTGTGTGTGAGTGTGAGTGTGTGTTAGTGTGTGTTAAAGGTGCAACTGAA
>CM038628.1:45119992-45134992 GCA_021554675.1 Leuciscus idus | reverse complement strand
ATTTGAAAAAATCCTGATTTAAAATGTGAAATTCTACAATCGATTTTTAACTTTAATTAATAAGTTCAATCTTTCTATTTTACATACAAACTATGAAATACTGACAAACATATAAAATGTTTTAAATAAAACCACAGAAAATGTTGCTTGCTTCTGTGTTTGGAGTGAAGTGCTGACATGCTTCTCTTCAAATTAGTGTTTTTTTCTATAATTACTACATGCAAAGCTTTACTACCATTTGATTGGATGACAAGCGTCCAATCTAATGGACTGCAGGCTTTAAACTAGGTGAAATGCTCCAGAAGTAAAAAAAAGGGGGGTTGACATGTGATGTCCATTGTAATGGACGCAGGGTCTGAATGGGTTAAAGGGTTCGGAGTAAAATCAGCCCAGGGTCCTGTGCACTATGACCTCGAGCCGAACACCCCCCCCCCCCCCCCCCCCCCCAGAAGCCTATTCCCCTTGGTTGAACATTATTAAAGTTATAGCTTATGTAGAGAGATCAGCCGGATGGTTTAGTGCAGGCGCTAATGGATCCAAGGCTGTATCTGGTAAATTACTCCACTAATAATGCCCAGAATGGTACCAAACTTCTACAGTAGTACACACAGGTTCTGCACTCATAAAACCAGGCATTGGAAAGTTTGTAAGTACATCAGGAGTTTATTTAAATAACACTTGCCTGACGGCTAATGCTACCGCTAACCCGGACGTCGACGTCACTTCTGTGAGTGGAGGAAAGCCTGTATAAGTCCTGCAGAAAGCTGATCATGAGGATGGAGTGTAATATAACAATATCAATATACTGACGGAAAAGTATATATATATATATATACTGCAATTTAATAAGGTTAGAAATGTTTATTATTGCATAATGAATTCTGTTTTACATACATAATTAATAGTATGCATTAAACTGTATATTAATAATCAATTCTGAACACATGATTAGAACTTATTGACTGTGTTTCATTTATTTCATTGGAGTCACTCACACTCTTCTTCTCTGGTGTCACCACAGGCCCTCGCTCCTCATCGAGTGTTTCTGCTGAGCACACGAGTGCCTGCTAAAGTGAGTGTGTGTGTGTGTGAGTGAGTGTGTGTGTGTGTGTGTGTGTGTGTGTGTGTGTGTGTGTGTCTGTCTGTCTCTGTGTGTGTGTGTGTGTGTGTGTGTGTGTGTGTGTGTGTGTGTGTGTGTGTGTGTGTGTGTGTGTGTGTGTGTGTGTGTGTCTGTCTGTCTGTCTGTCTGTCTGTCTGTCTGTCTGTCTGTCTGTGTGCGTGCGTGTGTGTGTGTGTGTGTGTGTGTGTGTTGAAGTGCTCTGACTCTGTGTTTCGTGTCTTCAGGTCGATCAGTCCTTCAGTGTCTTTGACATTCAGAGCATCAACAGTGTCAAACAGAAGCAGGTGAACATCATCACAATCACCATCACCTTTACTGCCAAATATGCTTACACACACAATGATATATATATATATATATGTATAAAGAAATATGATATTTTAAACAGATAAAGGTAAATATAGGTATAATACAAATGTAAGTGTGTATTGGGTATTCAACAGGGTTTTATTTCCACAACTGATCAAATCACATTCAGAGATACACTGATAGTTCAGACAGACTATTATGTGTTTTAAATACTAAAAATAATACTTTTTTTACATTATTAAATAAATTATAATGTGATAACATGTACAATTAATGTTTAATTACAGTTTTTCTCGATTGTTTACACACATTTTCTGGTACTTGAGACACAATGACCACAACATGTAATTCATTCACCAACCCCCTGAACCAGTTCTGCTAAACTACAAGCACAATTCCTGCTTTACACTCAAACTGTACTTCTAAAACACACTTTTTTCAAAACACTACACACAATTCTCTGCTTTTGGCACAATTTTCATGCAGAAAATCTCTTGTTTCCACAAGGAACACACTGCCATTCAGATATGCACACTGACTCATCACATGGGCAAACACCCGTCACACAGTTTTACAATTAGCAATCAGAGCTTTAGCATAAAGGGCAACAGGTCAGCTCTTCAACAGGTCAGCTCTTCAACAGGTCAGCTCTTCAACAGGTCAGCTCTTCAACAGGTCAGCTCTTCAACAGGTGAGCTCTTCAACAGGTCAGCTCTTCAACAGGTGAGCTCTTCAACAGGTCAGCTCTTCAACAGGTCAGCTCTTCAACAGGTGAGCTCTTCAACAGGTCAGCTCTTCAACAGGTGAGCTCTTCAACAGGTCAGCTCTTCAACAGGTCAGCTCTTCAACAGGTCAGCTCTTCAACAGGTGAGCTCTTCAACAGGTCAGCTCTTCAACAGGTGAGCTCTTCAACAGGTCAGCTCTTCAACAGGTCAGCTCTTCAACAGGTGAGCTCTTCAACAGGTCAGCTCTTCAACAGGTGAGCTCTTCAACAGGTCAGCTCTTCAACAGGTGAGCTCTTCAATAGGTCAGCTCTTCAACAGGTCAGCTCTTCAACAGGTCAGCTCTTCAATAGGTGAGCTCTTCAACAGGTGAGCTCTTCAACAGGTGAGCTCTTCAACAGGTGAGCTCTTCAACAGGTGAGCTCTTCAACAGGTGAGCTCTTCAACAGGTCAGCTCTTCAACAGGTGAGCTCTTCAACAGGTCAGCTCTTCAACAGGTGAGCTCTTCAACAGGTGAGCTCTTCAACAGGTCAGCTCTTCAACAGGTGAGCTCTTCAACAGGTCAGCTCTTCAACAGGTGAGCTCTTCAACAGGTGAGCTCTTCAACAGGTCAGCTCTTCAACAGGTCAGCTCTTCAACAGGTCAGCTCTTCAACAGGTGAGCTCTTCAACAGGTGAGCTCTTCAACAGGTGAGCTCTTCAACAGGTGAGCTCTTCAACAGGTGAGCTCTTCAACAGGTCAGCTCTTCAACAGGTCAGCTCTTCAACAGGTGAGCTCTTCAACAGGTCAGCTCTTCAACAGGTGAGCTCTTCAACAGGTGAGCTCTTCAACAGGTCAGCTCTTCAACAGGTGAGCTCTTCAACAGGTCAGCTCTTCAACAGGTCAGCTCTTCAACAGGTCAGCTCTCCAACAGGTGAGCTCTTCAACAGGTCAGCTCTCCAACAGGTGAGCTCTCCAACAGGTCAGCTCTTCAACAGGTCAGCTCTTCAACAGGTCAGCTCTTCAACAGGTGAGCTCTTCAACAGGTGAGCTCTTCAACAGGTCAGCTCTTCAACAGGTGAGCTCTTCAACAGGTCAGCTCTTCAACAGGTCAGCTCTTCAACAGGTCAGCTCTCCAACAGGTGAGCTCTTCAACAGGTCAGCTCTCCAACAGGTGAGCTCTTCAACAGGTCAGCTCTTCAACAGGTCAGCTCTTCAACAGGTCAGCTCTTCAACAGGTGAGCTCTTCAACAGGTGAGCTCTTCAACAGGTCAGCTCTTCAACAGGTCAGCTCTTCAACAGGTCAGCTCTTCAACAGGTCAGCTCTTCAACAGGTGAGCTCTTCAACAGGTCAGCTCTTCAACAGGTGAGCTCTTCAACAGGTCAGCTCTTCAACAGGTCAGCTCTTCAACAGGTCAGCTCTCCAACAGGTCAGCTCTTCAACAGGTCAGCTCTCCAACAGGTGAGCTCTTCAACAGGTCAGCTCTTCAACAGGTCAGCTCTTCAACAGGTGAGCTCTTCAACAGGTGAGCTCTTCAACAGGTCAGCTCTTCAACAGGTCAGCTCTTCAACAGGTCAGCTCTTCAACAGGTCAGCTCTTCAACAGGTGAGCTCTTCAACAGGTCAGCTCTTCAACAGGTGAGCTCTTCAACAGGTCAGCTCTTCAACAGGTCAGCTCTTCAACAGGTCAGCTCTTCAACAGGTGAGCTCTTCAACAGGTCAGCTCTTCAACAGGTGAGCTCTTCAACAGGTCAGCTCTTCAACAGGTCAGCTCTTCAACAGGTCAGCTCTTCAACAGGTCAGCTCTTCAACAGGTGAGCTCTTCAACAGGTCAGCTCTTCAACAGGTCAGCTCTTCAACAGGTCAGCTCTTCAACAGGTGAGCTCTTCAACAGGTCAGCTCTTCAACAGGTGAGCTCTTCAACAGGTCAGCTCTCCAACAGGTGAGCTCTTCAACAGGTCAGCTCTCCAACAGGTGAGCTCTTCAACAGGTCAGCTCTTCAACAGGTCAGCTCTTCAACAGGTCAGCTCTTCAACAGGTCAGCTCTTCAACAGGTGAGCTCTTCAACAGGTGAGCTCTTCAACAGGTGAGCTCTTCAACAGGTCAGCTCTTCAACAGGTGAGCTCTTCAACAGGTCAGCTCTTCAACAGGTCAGCTCTTCAACAGGTGAGCTCTTCAACAGGTGAGCTCTTCAACAGGTCAGCTCTTCAATGGTGCAATGGATGCCAACATTGGATTTTTTTTTTTACTGTAACTGTATACAGTAAATTCTTCTGTTGTTTTGTATGTAGACCACTGTATGTGCAGCTTTGTGTTGGTTGGGATGTACACGGTGTACATTGTTTTTGTGGGAAAAATTAAATATATTTGTTACCATGTATTTGTGTGTTCTGAGTATAAAAACAATATTCTCAAATTTTTTACAACACTCTTATGTATGTACTGTCTGTAGTAAGTGTAACACTGAACAGAAAGGCCTAAGTCATTATGATGAATGGAGAAGAAGTGTTTTCCATTCATCATAGTGTTTTACATTGAGTACATCAGTGTTCAACTGGTTCTTATAAATGTCTATTCATATGATGGTTTGTGTGTGTCATTTGAAAACAAAATACCATTTTGAGAAGAAATAACATTGTTTTGAATGTAAAGTTTCATTTTGCAGGAGAATTGAGGGGTTTTGCCCATTGTGTGTGTTTTTATTATTTGTGTGTAGAGTTCTGAGAATATGAGGCATGCTTTCAGAAAATGTGTGTAAACAATCGAGAAAAACTGTAAGTTTACATGATGTGTGTGTGTGTGTGTGTGTGTGTGTGTGCGTGTGTGTGTGTGTGCGTGTGTGTGTGTGTAGCTGCTGGTGGACTATGACAGAGGACAGCTGTCTCTAAGACTGGCGTCTGATCGGGACACTGATGATTTTATTGCACAAATAGGAACAAACATTCAGGAGATTTGTCCAGGACTCGACCCGCTGTAAGACTGTCTCACACACACACACACACACACACACACACACACACACACACACACACACACACACACACACACACACACACACACACACACACACACACACACACACACACACACACACACACACACACACACATACACACCGTAACTCCATACACACGTGTGTGTGTGTGTGTGTGTCTTCATTTCATGTGTTTGTTCATGTGTTTCAGGAGGGTGATAAAGAAACTTGTGTTAAAGCCAGTGGAGAGAATCACCAGTTTACAGACACTCTGGGAAAATCACATCCCAGCAGAAGCCGGACCCTGCGGTACAGAATCTCACACACGCACACGCACACGCACACGCACACACACACACACACACACACACACACACACACACACACACTAACCCGACCCCTAAACCTACCCATTACACACACACACACACACACACTAACCCGACCCCTAAACCTACCCATCACACACACACACACTAACCCGACCCCTAAACCTACCCATCACACACACACACACACACACACACACACTAACCCGACCCCTAAACCTACCTATCACACACACACACACACACACACACACACATACACACACACACACACTAACCCGACCCCTGAACCTACCCATCACACACACACACACACACACACATACTAACCCGACCCCTAAACCTACCCATCACACACACTAACACACACACACACGCACACTAACCCGACCCCTAAACCTACCCATCACACACACACACACACACACTAACCCGACCCCTAAACCTACCCATCACACACACACACACACTAACCCGACCCCTAAACCTACCCATCATAGAGCACTTTTTTGCAGTTTTACATTTTTAAAAAACCTTTAATTTCTTCATTTTAATACAAGATTTACAAATGAGGATATCCCTAAAGGGAGGTTTTTGGAGGTTTTTGTCACTTCTGGGTCCAAATTTTTCCCCAAAATATAGTTAAGTAGGTACACACACACTGCTCTCGTCTGCGTTAACCCCTCTCTCTCCGTGTGTGTCTGTGTGCTGCAGGTGGCTTCTCGCGTCTCTACTGGTGTGTGTGCGATCAGATGGGCGTTCCCTACAGAGACGAGGTTCAGTGGGTCAGTACAGTTCCAGTCTGTCCGTCTCATCACGTCTCAAGTGTGTCTCAGTGTCCGTCTCATAGCTCTGTGTTTGTCTCTGAAGGACGTGGACACCATCTATCTGTCTCAGGACACACGGGAGCTCTGTCTGCAGGACTTCATTCACCTGGACAACAGGTAACTCACACCTGTAACACACCGCCTCAGGGATTACGCTATGATTTGAGTGATGCGGAAAACCCCAACGAAATTGAGGAATCCAGGCATAGAAATATAGCAGGGAATGTCAAATTTTGTCAGAAGTAGGGCTGTACACTTAATCAAAGAGTGATATGGACGCCTCCAGCATGACCGGTGTCTGAAGCATGTGTTAAAACTCAACAATATTATTGGCCAATGACAGTCTGTGACGTCACTACTGGTGTGATCATGAGTATATAGAAGTATATACACGTCATCCTATTCTTAGTCTGAAGGAGACGTGAGCAGGCGAGCTCGCAGCATGTCAACGAGATGCAGTGTCTCGTTCCCCTTCTCAGGAAACAGGGTTACATTTGTAACCGAGACTTTCCCTATCGAATGGGAACTCATTGCATCTGAACAAGACGTGATGGGGAACAAATACCCACTACTCCATGTTGAGAGGAGATGTCTGGCAGAACGGCTGTGTCTCAGCACACAAAAAAGACATGTTGGACTTATATGCCAAAGTTAAAGACTCCCCAACACAGGTGCACCAGCAAGGAAAATCCCGGCCTTTTCAACCTTCCTCCCTTCCTCACCCGGCCAAGCGATAGAGTCAGCCTTAAGGGCTCAACACAAGGGTCTGGGTATGTCAGCTCTGAATGCTAGGCATAACCTTTATGGGAACCTGGCACAGGAATACCTAATTACTTACCCTGTCACTGCCTCTAGGGGGAGCGAGAGAATCCCTGCTCAAAGCTAACTACCTCAGACTACTGTCTGACTACAAGCAGGATCAGCACTCCAGAAGGTGCCTAACAATGAAAAGGGATGCTAAAAGGCAAAAGCCATTTCTCACTGGTTCTTGAGATGGGTACTAGTGGACAGTGTATAAGGACCCTCTGGAGTGAGGGGGTACTAGTCTGCACTCAACCCTAAAGACTCACTTATAGGAGTAGTTCACTTCAGAATGAATATTTCCTGATAATTTACTCACCTCCACGTCATCCAAGATGTTCATGCGTTTCTTTCTTCAGTCGAAAAGAAATTAAGGTTTTTGAGGAAAACATTCCAGGATTTTTCTCCGTATAGTGTCTTCAATGGGGTCCAATGGGTTGAAGGTCCAAATGTGAGTTTCAGTGCAGCTTCAAAGTCTCGACACGATCCCAGCCGAGGAATAAGAGTCTTATCTAGTGAAACGATCTGTCATTTCCAACCTGAGCATTGAGATCCTGGAGAAATGGAAGGCTCAAGGGAGTTATGTTCGCGGGTCCTGAGTCGTGGAGTGCAGACGCTTGCCGCATTTACCTCGAGAAAGGGGACAAACGTGAATGGAGGTTTTTCATCAAGTGCGGTCATTCGGCCTCCTCAAGGACTGAACACGCATGCTCCTCGCACAAGCACAGTACGCACAAGTCATGTGAGTCTTGTTCAGACGCAGTGTGAGTTCCCATTCCAAAGGGCAGAGAAAAAAACTAATTTGGAAAAAATAAAATGGCCCTACTTACTTACCATATTTCTTCAGAGAATACCACAGTATTACCATGCATCATGTCCTGTAACTGTGTAAAGCGTGAGTGTGGTGTGTGTTGAGCATGATTTGTGTTGTTGTGTTCAGGGATCTGCTGGCCATCACTGCTGCACTGGAGTTCAATCAGTGGTTCATCAAACTCTCCATAAAGGACTTTAAACTGGTGACTGTGTGTCTGTCAGATTATAAAGTTCTGCTGGAAGATGATGTGCTCTTACACTCATCATGATGTGTGTGTGTGTGTGTGTGTGTGTGTGTGTGTGTGTGTGTGTGTGTGTGTGTGTGTGTGTAGACTGCAGATCTGTGTGATCAGATATTCAGAGTTGTGTCTCGATCTACCAGACTAGAGGAATTGACTCTGGACAACACCGGACTCAAGAGGTTCACACACACACACATGTACAGTATATTTATACATGTTTTTTATCAGAACATTCTGTTTTACTCTACATTTTACTGTGTGTGTGTTTCAGTGATTTTGCTCAGAGATTTGCTGCTGCGTTGAGTCAGAATCCAAACTCAGCGTTAAAGACAATCTGTCTGGCCAACAACTGTATTGAAGACAAAGGTACAGAACTCACAGACACACACACTCACACACTCACAGACACACACACACACACACACACACACACACACAAACGCACTCTCTCATACATACACTAGGGCTGAACGGTTTGGGGAAAAAATCTAGCCTGGGAAAACCCAGACAACTTCCGGCAAATTTAGATTTGCTCTGCAAGTAGTCTGGCAAAGAGCTCATTCAAGCCCATTTCCATGCCGTCGAAATCGCGGCACCAATCAGAAACGTTGAGGCGGGCTTTACACGATGATGATCGCTCAGATTGGTATTAGGTCTAGCCTATCCAATTGCACCCAGAGGCATTTGAGCGACGTCCGTTGGTGAAGCGCACCAACTTTTAAATGCATTATTATATTCAAATTGCAAACACATGAGGACAGTCTCCATGAAAAGCGTCCATTAAGTGCTTAAGCAGTGGCCCTGCACCATGTGCAATCAAAGATGGCGCCGATTGAAATGGCATGCCGTCAGCTCCTCTGCTATTCTCGTTTGTTTCTTGGTTTATTTGTGTCTATACATTTCTTGTCTTTATTAAGTAAAAATGAGGCCATATCGTTAATATACGATCGCCAAACGCTGCTTAATATCAGATCTACTATAGCGCTTTACTCCTTCGAGGATACGACTGGTCCGAGTTTCAGCCTACCACCTCCACCCCTCTCGATGAACATACCTCCATGGTTACGCCGTGTGCCGTGTGCGCTTTCCTGGAGAAAGCGGCGTAGGAGGAGAGGAAAGCGCGGGGGCCTTGCTGCTAGGCTGAGATTTTGCCTGGCCTCCTCTCGATGGATCTGTCAACCTCGTCTGGATGCTGTGCGGACGGAGATAAATCGCGGCCTCTACATCCCGAGGCGCTCTCTGGAAATTCCTTATCAATGGATTGTACACTTGTCAGCGGACTCGTTGGTGCCTCCTTGCCGCCGCCGCTCACCGCGTCTTCGGCGTGGTGGGGTGGATTGTCATCATCTCCGTCCACTTTGTCGGGCATCGCACATTGTTTCGCAACAGGTCTGTGAATCATCTTCGATCAAAATGGCTCTAGTAAATGCAAGGTCGCTGGGAAACAAGACGTTTATTCTTAATGACTTTATAAACTCTGGCAACTTAGATTTTTTATTTGTGACTGAGACCTGGCTGTCTGTTGGAGATAATACTCCTTTCTCTGAACTCACCCCCCCTAATTATACATTTTTTAATTCACCCCGTTTGTCCGGTCGGGGTGGAGGACTGGCATCTGTTTTTAGAGATGGTTATTGTTGTAGAATCTTAGAAATCGACAGTTTCACAAGTTTTGAAGTTCAAAGTTTTGTGCTGGACTCGATGAACTCGTTGGTGGTGGCAGTGGTTTATCGTCCACCAAAAACAAACAAAAACTTTATCGCCGAGTTCTCCGAATTTCTAGGGGATATTACCCCTAAATTTGATAGAATTCTAATTGTTGGTGATTTTAATATTCATGTTGGTTGTGAATCCGAAGTTTTAGTGAAAGAGTTTCTCAGTCTCATAGAGGCGTGTGATTTTGTCCAGTGGGTGAAAGAACCAACACATGCACAGGGTCATATTTTAGACTTGGTGTTAACACATGGTTTTTCTATTTCAGATGTGCATATCGATGATTTGAGTTTTTCGGATCACAAGCCTATAATGTTTACTGCTGATATTTCTTGTCACACTACTGAAATAATGAGACCTGAAAAATGGTCACGTGTTGGCCTTTTTGCTCCAACCTCGGTGGAAAAATTTTCAGTGACATTCAAAGAGACCTGTGATTTGCTTTCCTCAGATTATCTTGTTAATGTGTTAAATGTGGACGAGCTTCTTAATACGTTTAATTATGTATGCACTAGTGTTTTAGATATTATTGCCCCTATGAAACTAAAAAAATATAAAAACAAAATAGAACCATGGTTAAACAATAATATACGTAGTTTGAGGAAAGCCTGTAGAAGGGCAGAACACAGGTGGAAAAAGGATAAACTCCAAGTATCCTATGATATGCTACGGGAATCTTTAATGACATACCAAAAAGCAGTGAAAGTTGCGAAATCTCAGTATTTCTCTGAGATAATTCGCAAAAGTACAAATAGTCCCAGGGCTTTATTTAATATCTTGAATTCTATTTATAATCCAAACGGAAAAATTTGTTTAGTGGAGTCCTCAACTTTGTGTGAAAATTTTTTGATATTCTTTAAGGATAAAATTGATACAATTAGACAGTCCATTATTCCTTGTACTGACGACCCTGTTGAATTTTGAACTCCTACCAAGTTTTGTAACTCATTTGAGCCGATCACATTGCTGGGTCTAAAGGATTCAGTTGCTAAGCTGAAGCCTACTCTGCATGTGATATTGTTCCGACCCAATTTTTTAAATTGATACTTGATTATGTTGGGGATTGGATTTTAGCAATTATAAATAAGAGCATTCTTTCTGGGATTGTTCCATCCTTTTGCAAACATGCTATGGTGAAACCTTTGTTGAAAAAACCAGGTCTGGATATAAATATCTTATCAAATTTTAGGCCAATCTCAAATTTACCTTACATGGCAAAAATCTTAGAGAAGGCTGTGTCTGTGCAATTGCAGAGCTTTCTAGAAACAAACAACATTGCAGAAAAATTCCAATCTGGATTTAGGAAAAAACATAGTACTGAGTCAGCACTTCTAAGAGTTTTAAACGATATTTTATTATTTGTTGATTCCGGGAACTCAGCAATCTTGGTGCTACTAGATTTGAGCGCAGCATTTGATACAGTTGATCATGAAATTCTTTTAACGCGTCTTGAAAAGTGTGTGGGCATTCAAGGAACTGCCCTTAGTTGGTTTAGATCTTATCTTAGTAATAGAACCTTTTCAGTGGGTATTGGTCGCGCTGTATCATCTGTAGCACGAGTTGCCTGTGGTGTTCCTCAAGGGTCTGTTCTGGCTCCCACTTTATTTTCTTTATATATGTTGCCACTTGGCTCAATTCTTAAGAAGCATGGAGTATCCTTTCATTTTTATGCAGACGACACCCAAATCTATCTCCCTTTGAAACATAATGACAAGCAAGGCTTAGAAACTTTGCTTGCCTGTTTAGCTGATGTACGATCTTGGATGTCTTTGAATTTCTTGCACTTAAATGAGAGTAAGACTGAAGTAATTGTTTTTGGCCCCTCTGTGGGGAAAGCAAACCCGAATATTGATTATGATTATTTAAACTCCTATATCAAACCCACTGTGAAAAATTTAGGAGTTTTTTGGGACTCATCGCTCAAGTTTGACCAACATATAAATTCTGTGGTAAAGTCTTGTTTTTTCCATATTAAACTGCTGTCCAAAGTCAAAACTTTTTTATCTTTTAATGATCTTAAAACTGTCACACATGTTTTTGTTTTATCTCGTTTGGACTATTGTAATTCTCTGTATATGGGATTACCTAAATCCTCCATGTTACGTCTTCAGATGGTCCAAAACGCCGCTGCCAGGTTTTTAACTGGGGTTCGTAGACGAGAACACATTACTCCGATACTATCATTTTTAAATTGGTTGCCAGTGTGTTATAGAGTTGAATTTAAAATTTTGTTGTTAGTTTTTAAGGTTTTGATTGGTATGGCACCATCCTATTTGTCAGATCTTATAAATGTGAAAAAGTCAACAAGATGCTTGCGATCCTCAGACAGCATTATACTGTCATATCCAAGATCAAGACTGAAGTTGCGAGGCGATCGTGCTTTTTCAGTGGCCGGTCCTAGGATGTGGAACAGTCTTCCCTTATCTGTGAGGTCTGCCACGTCTGTTTATGAATTTAAATCTAAACTACAGTCTTATTTATTTACTCTTGCATATCACTCATAATTTTTGATCTTGCTAAACCCAAACTATAGTGTTTTATTGTCTGTCATTAATGTTTTGTGTGTGGTTTTGTTTTATATTTATTAACTTGTACAGCACAGTGGTCAACGTCAGTTGTGTTTATTTGTGCTTTATAAATAAATAAATGAAATGAAATGAAATGAAAGACCCACTGGCAGATGAACGTGCTGCTACATTTCTCTCCGAAACAGTAGGAAATTAAATTAGATTTAATAGAGGATTTTAACTGTGACAAGATGATTGACGGCAGTTTACGTGACAGGATGCACGCGACAGATCCGTCCGATAAAGATGACGAAGTAGTATGTCCCAAAGCTTGCCTACTTTTTTGCTACACATTCAAAAGTAAATACATTTTCTTCACAAAAAGAGTACATACTTTTATGGCGTAGTGTAACTTAGGCGAATTGGGACACAGCATATGGCTTTACACGATGCCGATCGCTCTGATTGGTTTTAGGAGTTTTAGGTCTATCCAATTGCGCCCAGAGGCATTTGAGCGACGTCCGTTGGTGACTCCCCTTTGGAAATGAGTTATTAAAGAAGCTTTGCCAGACCATAACTCAGGTACTACTGAGAATGGTCTGGTTTTAACCAGGCTAGAAAAAATCTAATTGCGATTACAACCTAAAATACAGACCAGTTCCCTGTTAGGCTAATGTTCTGGAGAGGTTCTCGGAGTTATAAACAAAGGTTCTTCCAGTAACTGTTCTGTGTGTGTGATTGACAGGTGTCATGTTTCTGAGCCCTGCACTGTCTAAACTCACACCTGGACTGAAACACCTGGACCTGTCCAAGAACTCACTGTCAGCTAAAGGTACGCACACACACTCTCACAAATGTGGGCGGGGCTTGATTGTGTCCATAGGGAGTTGATTGGATGTTTGGATGGTTGTGGTTTGCTATTATCTGATCTCATGTGAGTGACAGGTTGCCCTGCCCTCATCATCAGAGAAGAGATGCTGCAAGAGGAACTTATTTTGATTAAAGATTATTAACCCTCTGGGGTCGGCCGTCGCACCGGCACGACCAGCTCGCTTTTTATCTTATCAGTTATTTTTTTCTCAAATAACTCCGGCGATTTTTGTCATACAGGGAAGTGTTATACATCATCCAAAACTGTTAAATGTCTTCTTTTATTTGTGTACACTAATAATAAAAACAAAATGTTGGGTTTTTCATAAAATAAAATAAATAAACATGATGCGCGTTCTGCCGTCTCCTTCAATGTGAAGTTCATTCTGAAACGCGACAGATAATGATCTGTAACTCAGCGAATGCTTGTCACTGTGACATGAAACATATGTCTTTACAAAGCTTGAAGTCTCCATTTTTAAATGATGTAAATCATATCAAAAACAAATATTCTCTAAGTAATCTGTATGAAAGCAACGACGTGTACAGCTTCTCCAGATTAACATGCAAATAGTCCACGTGGAGGAACGCAGACCTGTAAACACCCTCATTACCTCAAAATAAAGCATTAGACTTCATCAGTCCTCTGATTTTCATCGAGTTTGGAAGACTATGTTTGTGCTGTGCTGTTTACCTTGGATTTACCTCAGAAGAATTAGAAGAACACAATTTGATTATGAGAAAGATTTTAAAGGTAAGACATTTCCACTCATAATAGTAAGCATGTTATTGTTGCATAAACTTTACACTGTAGCAACTAGTCAAACTGGTGCCAGACTAAAATGTATGTATATATATTCAATGTTTACTGTTAAATACTGTGTTTGTGGATATCTGCTCAAACGTAGATATGTATAATATGGTAACAATAATGTTTCATAGTTTGGAGCGGCTCGATCACTTCAGTAAATGTAAACGTTTGAAAAGCAAAAAGCGCCAAACATTAAGGCTTCATGTTTTTACTCCAATCTCATTTCATAACGTCATAACGAATGGAAACATTTGAAGTAACATATGATAATACATATATTTTTCTCTAGTGTAGTGTTACTGAAGTGTTCCTTTTTAACGATTTATAGGCCGCCTGCTATAGGCTATTGTTATTATTATTTTATGCAGCCCTACACGTTTATACAAGGCACAACAAAACTGGTGTTCATTTTATATATATATATGAACACCAGTTTTGTTGTGCCTTGTAGGCATATACGTGTAGGGCTGCATAAAATAATGAACCAGAAAAATCTAAAATGTATTCCCCAAATCGTGCAGCCCTATAGTTTCTCTTGATATCAGCAGGTGTTTATTTTTTTTTTTTTTACAGGGACCAGATGCCCCACTGATGAGTCCTGCTGACTTCAACATTCACATGAGTCTCCGTACATGAACATGGTAAAGTGAAAAATCAAACACCATGGAAATGAAAGGTATGTACTGTGTTTCAGGAATGGCACAAAGGTGTGTGACTGGTTAAGTCTCTGTCTTTAGATCAGTGTGTTAAATAATGTGCTTTTTTGTCATTTGTTGTGTATCTTTGGATTATGTTGTGTTGTAAATAAATCCAAAAAATCTAAAAGCCATTCTTTTTTAAATCTCCTCATTCTTTGTGCAAGGTTCCTCTGAATGATAGGGCCTGATAGCTCCTAATAGGGCATTAGGGGAGGGTCTTTGTCTTTCTCAGGTGTGAAAGACATTAAATATTCATGATGTGTTCACGCCTCCTCGCATAAGGCT
>CM038628.1:45092492-45109992 GCA_021554675.1 Leuciscus idus | reverse complement strand
ATGTGCGCATCACATGCCCGAGAATGCATGCCCATTTTTTACGTGGCCCCCCAGCCGGTGGACGAGGCATCCGTGAAAACCACAGCATGCCCGGACACTCCCTCCCTTGGAAGCTCCAATGGCTGCAGTGTGCAAGAGGAGGTCTCGTCGGGGAAGCCCTCACTGTTATATTTACATTTTACATTTAGTCATATAGCAGAAGCCTTTGTCCAAAGCGACTTACAAATGAGGACTAAAGCAAGCGAGTCATCATGAATAGGCAAAAACAACGCAAGAATAGAATTGCTCAAAAATACAAAGTTCGGGCATTGCTTAGAGTAGCATAAGCCAGACAAAGGAGGATTAAAGGAAAAGGAAAGTTTATTATTTGATTTTTTATGAGGTTAAGTGCTCACGGAAGAGATGCAGGGTTATCCTCAGATCACCAGTGCTATTAGCCAAAGTAGACCGGATCCACCAGATCCAGAACTAGATCGGGGAATATGCAAAGGGACTCCGCCTCGAGAGACGTATTCGAGTCTTGATCTCAACACCGCGTTGGTCATGTTCCTGCAGTGAGAACATGACGCATCCATGAACGCAGAACAGCAGACTCATCCGCAAATATGCGATGCATCCACTTCCGTATTTAGTCCCGCGCTGCGGGCCGTTGGATACAAAACCCGCATGCCAATGTGCATTGGCTCGTTTAGTTACACTCGAAGTGGATTGGTCTCTCAAACGAGATCCCAATTCATCGGTGACCGACTGAAAGGGAACTCAAGACTACAGTGGAGACATTTCAGGAGTTCAGAAACAGTGACACTGATATAGGGATTAACTGGAGCTTTTTCATGCTCAAACAGCAACATTTCACACTAAAGAGATATGATCATGGACAAAAGTACAATAGGTGCTCCTGCAGATGAACTAAAGCAGCATGTTCTGTGTGTGTGTGTGTGTGTGTGTGTGTGTGTGTGTGTGTGTGTGTGTGTGTAGCTTCTGCGCAGTCTGTATGACCAGCGCTCATCGGCGGGCATCAGTGACGGGTCAGCGGGAGTGTGTGTGCAGCAGGTGCAGGAGAAACTGTGTTCAGTGGCAGGAGAGATCAGCATACTTATAGACCAGCAGCTGCAGGTACACACACACACACACGCTCTCACACACACTCACTCTCACACACACACACACTCACTCACACACTGAACATCATCACAGAAGGCTGAGAAACTCTCTGAGATGTGTGTGTGTTCAGGGTTTGCTGGTGTCGATGTTGGACACGGCTCAGAGTGTGTGTCCTCACGTCATGCAGCAGGCGTGTTTGCGTGAGAATCTTCTCCACGCCAGTGAAGGGAGGACGAGTGTGTCGAAGGCCTTCATCACCTCCACCCTGCTGGAGCAGTCGGCCTTCGACATCATCAACAAGATCAGGTCCGCTCACGCTTACACAGAGATCATCTCTACTGAGGTAACGTGTCAATCATGTAACACACAGTCACATGTTAACAGATTGTTGTGTGTGTGCGTGTGTGTGTGTGTTCAGTGAGGTGAAGCTCAGTATGGCGTCGTGTCTCTCTGAATACATCACTGATGAGATCTTGCAGTCACTTTCTCGCTCTCAACACACGCTGGTGAGATATACACACACAAAACTACACATTATCACAGTGTAGATGTGTGTGTGCCTCATTCACGTGTGTGTGTGTGTGTGTGTGTGTGTGTGTGTGTGTGTGTGTTTGTGTGTCAGGCGGGTCATCTGAGCAGGAGAGGTCAGCAGCTGCTGCTGCATCAGGACTCACAGGAGACAGAAGTTCTAGACGAGAAAGAAATACAGATACCAGCAGATCCAGAACCACAGGTACACACTCACTCACACACACTCACTCGCTCGCGCACACACACACACTAACTCGACCCCTAAACCTACCCATCACACACACACTAACCCGACCCCTAAACCTACCCACCACACACACTAACTCGACCCCTAAACCTACCCATCACACACATTTGGTCACAAGTATAGCTAAACATGCCCACACACACACGCAGATGTTGAGCAGATTGTGCTGCTCTTTTCTCTTTTGTGAAATAATACTGTGATCATGTGCTCCGAAAAGAACAATCACACCATGTTGATGCTGTGTATTTGCTTATGCATATGAGTGTTAATATCAGGTGAACGCTGATGTCTTTCTGCGTGTGTGTTCGATCTCCAGCGGACACATAAAGCCAAGAGGAAGAGCATTCACAGCAGGATGTTCAGACCCATGTCCTCCGCCTTCGGTACACGTCACCTACACCAATCAGATTCCATTGCTCTCATTAGAGTTTGTTAATTACTGCTGGTTAATTGTGTTTCTGGTGTGTGTGTGTGTGTGTGTGTGTGTGTGTGTGTGTGTGTGTGTGTGTGTGTGTGTGTGCATGTCAGAGCTGGACTTTGATCTGTTTAAGGCATTAGAGGACGTGTCTCCCTGTGTGGACGATCTGCCACCGCCCCCGACTCCGCCCCCTCCACGGCCAGAGTCCCCGCCCCCAGTGGAGGCGGAGCAACCCCAGCCTCAGCCTATGAGCTTCTGCGACTTGCCCACAGGAGACACGCCCCCTCTTCAACACGCCACCAAGTTCAGGCCGCGGCGGACCAAGAAGATCAAACCCAGCAGAGCCGCCGTGAGACGCCAGAACACACTCAGAGAAACACAGCGTGTGAGTTTACAGTGACGCAAAGCAGTTTTGGTCCCACTTTACATTAAGTGGCTTTATGTACTTGTACAATGTACTTATTGTGTTCATGTTGTATTGTAAAACACTTTTGCTGCTATTGAGGTGTGATACGGGTAAGGTTAGGGACATATGCGTGTGGTGGTATGGGTCGGTTTAAGCCTGGGTTAAGATGTAAGGGTCAACAGTGTAATTACAAACGTAATTACATAAATTAATTACAGCTGTAATTACATGCAGGTATTTTTAAAATATGACTGAGTACAATGTAAAAACATGTATGTACACAATAAGTCCATTGTATCAAAGTATTAATTTCAATGTTAGTACATAGTTGTTAAAGCCACTTAATAAAAGTGGGACAGTTTTTTACAGAGCCATGGACAAAATAAATGAACCGGACACATTATTATTTTCATGTCCATAGGACACGTAATATCCAGTAATAATATTCATAATATTAATCTGACTGCACTGACACTATCAGATGAGAACAGAAACTGATCTGAATAATGACTCTCTCATCTTCTGTAGAGCGGCTTCACCACTGAATCTCTCTCATACTTGATGAAGTTTGCATCATTGAGTCTGTTATTTACCTGTTTATTACTGTGAAGTTGCACACAGTTTGAAACGATCTGTACTGAATAAAGTGCTGTAGAAATTGACTGACTTGACTAGATAGGAATGAAATGTTTGAGTTTGGAGGTGAAAGTTCACGATCAGTGTGAATGATCCTCATAGACAGACCGGCTCATTAAACGCCTCTGATTGGATGTTTTCTCAGTGTCAGCCAATCAGCACCGACCCTGTGCAGGAACTGGATCAGAGCAGCTCTGTGGATGAAGGCGTTCCAGAGTTCTACTCCAGAAAAGTCACCAACATCGTAGCTAAGTAAGATGTGAGATGTGAAGCGGAGTGTGTGTGGTGGACTCGGGCCTCACGCTCGTTCTGTCTGTCCAGCAAGCAATTTTGCGTTTTAAAGACGTCTAATAGCCGTCCAAACACAGCCCAGACGTCTAGGCTAAAACAAGGCAAAATTTGGGCTGCCAGTGAAAATTGTATAGATGTCTAAACCAGAGTCCAAGAATAGACTAGTCATCAATTAGATAACCCACTTTTAGACAACTTTTTTTTAATTTGGTTACATCTCGTTTTTGCCAAAATAACTTGCGAGATGTATGATATTCCATCTTGTAAGCAAAGTCAACAGTGATTACAAGGTGTTTGGTTTCATTTCTTCACTCTTTGTTGTCTAACTGATGACGAGTCTATTCTTGGGCTCTGGTTTAGACGTCTATACAATTTTCACTGGCAGCCCAAATTTTGCCTTGTTTTAGCCTAGACGTCTGGGCTGTGTTTGGACGGCTATCAGACATCTTTTAAAGGCAAAATTGCTTGCTGGGTAGTTAACCTAGACGGTGAAATTACGGTTTTTCTTGCTGGCTGCAGAGCGCCTGCCGCGGACACAGAGAAGAACAGAGACTCTCGACTGAGCGGCTTCTTCAGCCTCATCAAGCATCGCTCCTCCACCAAAGCCACGCCCACCAGCCCCACCCCCGGTCCCATGGCAACCGCGACAACGATGACAACGGTCTCCGTGACAACAACGGAAACAGACGCCCCGCACCCAGAGCCGGTCGTGATCCCGGAGCCTGTTGCGCATGAGGTCAAAGGTCACGTGCAGGAGGGCGTCAAACGGGGCAGTCCGCTGACGGGGCGTCACATGGGCGTGCAGGTGCTCGGCAACGACCTGCTGCTGGCGGAGATACGGGCCAAACAAGAGAAGCGCAAGAAGGTGAGTTTCACACGCTGGTCAATATGTGACCCTGGATCACGAAACCAGTTACAAGTCGCACGGGTATATTTGTGGCAATAGCCAACAATACATTGTATGGGGCAAAATTATCGATTTTTCTTTTATGCCAAAAATCATCAGGATATTAAGTAAAGATCATGTTCCATGAAGATATTTTGGAAATAGTTGTATCCAAATATTGCCCTATCCTAACAATCCATACATCAATGGAAAGCTTATTTATTCAGCATTCAGATGATGAATAAATCGCAATTTCAAAACCAGGTGGTCCAGGGTCACATATAGATTTGATTAAAAACTGCTGATAACCCATGTGACATAAACATGAGCTGACTGATGTTGATGATGTCACTCGCAGGCAGGCGTGTCTCCATCTGCAGCATCCAAAGCTGAAGCTCCTGATGAAGGTGACGTCATTGTGTGTTTAAGATGATGATGATGATGTTGATGTGTGTGAGTCTAATGTCTGTGTAAATTTACTGACTGAAGACCATTGCAACCGCATAGCAACACCCTAGCAACCTCCCAGAACACCATGCTGTAGCAACCACATAGCAATACCCTAGGAACTTCTTAGAAACCACCAACAACACCATAGCACCGCAAAACAACCCCATAGCAACCACCCAGAATACCCTAGCACCTGCATAGCAACACCCTAGCAAAACACTATGCTGTAGCAACCACATAGCAACACCCTAGCAACCTCCCAGAACACCACGCTGTAGCAACACCCTAGGAACTTCTTAGAAACCACTAAGAATACAATAGTACTGCAAAACAACCCCATAGCAACACCCTAGCATCCACCCAGAGTACCCTAGCACCTGCATTGCAAGTGCTGCTGCAGTTCACTTCATGGCCACCCACTGGTGTCACTAACATCAAGGGTTTCTGAATTCTACATATAACCCCTTTAAAACTACATCAGAATGCTTCACAACTGTCTGGTCAGGCTTTCTCAGTTCTCTATTTATACAGTTACAATCTGTTATTGAGCAGGTGGAGATCATGGACACACGACACTAGCAGTCCAGAAAGAGGCTCAAGATGAACCTGCAGTCAGAAAACTCAAACACACACCTCAACACACACACACACCTGAAGACACCCACACACCTGCACACACACACACAGCTGAACACACACCGTCATCAGAGCACCGCTCCAGCCGTCCATCCGTGTCGTTCAGCACCTCTGACTGCATCAGTGAGTCACACACACACACACACACACACACACACACACACACACACACACACACACACACACATGCTCACAAACACACACACACACACATACACACACACACACACACACACACACACACACACACATGCTCACAAACACACACACACACACACACACACACACGCTCACACACACACACACACACACATGCTCACAAACACACACACACATACATTCTCTCACACACACACACACACACACACACACATACATACATTCTCACACTCTCTCTCACACACACACACACACACACACACACACACGTGATGAATCTGACCTCTGACTCACTCATGTCTTCTGTCGTCAGTTCCTCCTCATCTGGACGATGTCCCAGAATCCCCTGCTCTGCCGATGCTGTCAGTCACTGAGGGGGCGGAGCCTGGTCCTGTCACTCACAGCACAGAGGGAGGAGCCTCGTCGGACCCCCGTGAGTTTCATGATGTGTAATTCATATCAGAAATCTCTTCTGCTGATCCTGACTGTTGGTTCTGCCTGCAGCTCCTGAGTCTCCTGTGTTCGACACACACACCTCACACACACTGAGCGTCAGCCGCTCCATCTCCTGCGTTCAGTCCCGGACCGACCCAGAGGAGGGCGACACCGAGCGCCAGCGCACCAAGTCCCTCCCCTCGGCCGCTCCGGCCAATCACAGCGCGTGATCACTTCTGATTGACTGATGTCTGACTCTGCAGTGGCTTCTACTGCACTTTATATGTTTTAAAACTGTTTTTTTGCATTATTAAATAATTTCTAGTTAAACGTGAATGCAAGATTATGAGCTAGATCAGTGCTTCTCAACAAGGGGCCACAAGAAACTTCCAAGATGACTTAAAATATTTATCAAATTGAAAATATATATAAAAAATTATATTCTAAAAACACCAAAAATCTAATTGTATTTTCCTCTCATCCAGTGTTATTATAGTATTATTGAGATAGTTATAGTCTTTTTTAATCATTTGAATCAGTTTTCATTTGAATTGTTTTATTTTATTGTGTTTTTTGTTATTTTATTATAATTTTTTAAATATATCAATATAGTTTATATAAATTTTTATTTCATTTATCAGTAGGCCTACATCAAGTTATGCTTAGTTTTATTGTAGTTACTGTTTATTTCATTTCATGTAACGATATGGATTGTTATGGATTCAGGTAAATATAATAACCCTGTCCTTTTCAAGATCAAACTGAATCAGAATCTGGAGTTTTCTGGAATCACTAAATCAACCGTAGTTCGACACTTTAACGTTTGTCACAGTGTTTGTTAATAAAAAAGTTTGAAATCAATCATCATTGTCATAATTACAGCACAGGAAAATAAATATGAGGAATTATAAACGTACTTCATCGGCGGTGAGATTCTGAAGTGTGGAAAGTTTTTTAAAAGGAGTATAAAATCAAAACAATTTTGATTATTATAAACAAATGTAAGTCATTGATTTTTCAGTACTGTCATAATCTCAAGGGTTCTTCGGTGTCGAACATACACTGTTTTATTTCAAACTTTTTTAAAGATTACTAGACATTTTACAAGAAAATACTATTTCATTCTTTGTACTTGAAACTTCACGTTTAATTGAATGTCCCTGCTAACAGAAATATAAGAAACATTATTTTTGAATGTTCTTAAAAACGTTTTTTCTTGGTTGTGTGAACATTAATCATTGTATCATTCTTCAAACATTATGGAACGTTACATTTGAATGTTCTCTGAACGTTCTGAATCAAAGTAACAACATTTAAAAAACATCAGACGAACATCCAACTGAAACATTCTATGAATGATGTATAAATCATGTTTTTGTGCTGACATTATTAAAGACCAGACTCTGAACGAACGTTCCATTAATGTTACTGGAAGAACGTTTGTTCATAACTTTGAGAGAACCTTCCCTGTTCTCTGGGTTGTTACTTGCTGTTTCTTTGTAATTATAAAAATAAAAATAAATGAATAGAAGTGAAAAATGTTTCAAAGTAACATCCATTTTATTTTATTTTGTAGTGTGTGTGTGTCTGGGTGCGTGTGCGTGCGAGTGTGTGTTTGTGAGAGTGTGTGTGTGGGGGTGCGTATGTGTGTGTGATAGATGTCGTCTGGGTCTGTTTAGACAAAAGGAACGTTTTGTTTGTTCTGATGAGTTATTGATGCACTTATGTATTCTTCTGTCTGTGTGTTTTGGTCATGAGATGAATGTAGTTTTGCGTGTGCAGCGCAGCTGTGGAGTGTGTGGGTTTGCTCTGTGTGTGTGTGATTGTGTGTTGTCTCCAGTGACGGATCATTATGTGGGTGTAATTGTGGCCCGGAGGAGAGGAGGAGCAGCTGATGCTCATGACGACCTGCAGCTCGACTCTGATCATCAGTCATGGAGAGTTTCTTCAGAGGTCTGACCGCCTCCACCTTCCTCAACACCTGGACTCAGTTCGACCGCGACGGTGAGTTCACACACCTCACACACACCCGACGGGGAGTTCACACACCTCACGCATAAGGAACGACCTTTGACCTGCTGCTGACCTCTGCTTCTGTGCAGATGATGGGTTCATCGACGCGAAGAACCTGGGGGAGTTTTTACGGAGCGTGATGAAGACGTCGAAGACTGTGAGTAAAATCAAGTGTTTGTGTTTCTTAATTTACCATCAATGACTTTTGTTTTGATATTTTGTATCTAATGGTACGTTTACAGGACAACGATATGCTTAAAATAGAGAAGTTTTTCCTTTGAGTTTTTCGCGTACACACGCGATCCGCGAAAACGACTAAACTCGCTGTATTCTGCTGCCAGGCCAGTAGATGGCGATGAAACACTAACACGTAATCCGCATGTGCATGATGTCATCGTCTTCAGAGATTCGCGTTTTTGTTGTTTACACGGAGATCGTTTTCAAAAACTTGCACTTTGAAACCCGTTTTCAAAACTTTGTGTTTTCAGGCCTCAAAACACTGTTGTCGTGTAAAACGCATAAAAAGTTTTACGTTTTTAGTTGAAAACGGTGTCGTGTAAACAGCCCCTAAATGACAATCAGACTTCAGATGCTGCAGACTGCTGTTAAATGATGTATCATTCAAAAAATTTGGAATAATTAAGATTTGTAAATGTTTTGAAAGAGTCTCTTCTGCTCATCAAAGCTGCTGAAAAATAGTAAAAACAGTGAAATATTATTATAATGTAAAACACCTCGGTTACTGTAACCTCGGTTCCCTAAAGAGGGAACGAGATGCTGCGTAGACTGACGCTGAGGGAACGCTTCTCGTGATGATGTCTTGAAGCACATGAGAAATCAGTCCAATGGTGTGGCGGAACGTCACGAACCAGGGAACTATAAAGCCAGCCCGAAACACAGCAGCGCTTCGTAAAAGTCTGAAGCCTCTGACAGGCACGTAGGAAATATGGCAGGTGACGCAGCGTCTCGTTTCCTGAAGTCGTAACCGAGGCATTCCCTTTCAAGGGAACTCACGCTGCATCGACTGACACTGTGGGAACGCCTATAAGTCAAGTCACCTTCATTTATACAGCGCTTTAACAATATAGATTGTTTCAAAGCAGCTTTACAGTGATAATAGGAGATTACAGTAACAGAGATTGTTTAGGCTTTACAGCAGATCTAGAATAAAGTTATTGTCCAGATAAAGTTAGTTTTGATTGATTCACTTCCGTTGCAAAGATCATTAGTTATTAACTTAGGGTCTAACACAACACCTTTCTACCTTGAAATAGGTTCCAAGGTGCAGGCGTTGAATAATAAATTAATAAAAAAGTTATCATCTCCACACAAACTTCAAAAACGCGAATATGTGAAAACGCTGACGGCGTGCACATGCATATTACGTGTTCAGTCTATAGGTATGCTCGACAAACTGACCTCAACAAACACCTGTCTGGCCTTAAAACTTTATACGATTTTTTTTTTATTGCTTCCGCATGTCCATGCGAACCAGAATTATTTTGACAATGTTTTGACAACAATTTGACAACGTCTATACCGACGCCACCATAGCAAGAAGTGTCTGTCCTGTGTGAAATCGCGAGGAGCAGCTCTAGGGCGACGAGAGGAACCCTGGTGTAGAGTCCAAGTTCAAAGAGTAGAACCGTACAAATGTGTGCGGTGAGGACCACCCTGCCACATCACAAACGTCCTGGAGAGCGACTCCGTGAAATAAGGGCCTTGGAGGCCGACATACTCCTAGTAGAGTGGGATAGTCTCACCACCATCTCGCAAGTTCTGTCGTTATCAGCAGTTCAACGAGTCTGTGTTTCCCGAAACCATCGTTCCAACTAACATTCACAAACAGCATCGCAGAGTTGTGTGTTTGGAGCGACAGATCTCGACCTGTGATTAGAAGCAGAGTTTCTAGTTTGCATGACATGTGGACTCAATAAATCCTGATCTAGAGACAAATAAGCAAGCTGACATTCAGGACAATCTGTGTCTTTTATTTAGAATACATACAAGTGTCATTTACATGCATTACATCACATGCATGTGTGAACGTGCTCTAGTGCGTAAGAGCGAGCCTATGATCGAATCTGGAAATACAGCTAAATAACTGAGAAAAATGAGAATTAGTCCTCAGATGCATGTCTGTAATTTATAGCAAAACATCTTGCATTAATTCGATCTCAAACAGATTCATTAACAGTAGTTATTACTCCACCCCCTGCATGACATCTTTAACCAACGCGGTTGAATGACCACTTTGCGACAATACGGTTTCGGGAAACAGTCAAGACTAGATAGTTGATTTCTTCAACGATGCAGCGTACTGTGGTAGTGAAGCAGCGAGTTACAGCGTTGTATGGGAAACACACCCCAGATTGACGCCACAGGGCAGCTCTGTGGACATCTAGCGCTTTGACTGGTCATAGAAGATTGTTCTTTTCCTAGTCTGAGTTCTGGAAAGGAGGAGGACAAAAGGCCTGCAGAACAATAGATCTGGCCACATTAGTGGGGACCTTAGGAACATAGCCTGGTCTAGGATGAAGGAACGCTTTAACCATGCCAGGTGCATCCAAGCACGAGGGTGCCACCGACAGTGCTTGCAGATCTCTGATTCTTTTAAAAGAAGTGATAGCAAGGAGGAACGAAGCTTTCAAGGTCAGGAACTAGGCCGGAACCTCCTCGATGGGCTCAAAGGGAGCCTGGGAAAAGCCTTGCAGGACAGTGGCCAGATGTCGGCACCCTGGTACGAGCTCAGCGTCAGAGCACCACAGAGGAAACGAGACACCGAAGGCTCTTTACCCACAGACATTCCAGCTAAAGGAGTGTGGTAAGCTCCTATGGCCACCACATAAAGTTTTAAAGTGAACAGGGATAGACCTGCAGTGAACCGCTCTGACCCGCTCTAACCTTGATTCGTTTTTGAACACGTGTACTTTATGATTCTCATATGATCTCAGATGAATGTCACACGTGTGTTGTGTTTGTAGTTTGATGAGCAGCAGCTCCAGAAGATCAGAGACACGATTCTGTCCAGCTGTGAAGTTACAGGAGGACGCCTGTCGATGGAGCAGGTACTGACATCTATCTATCTATCTATCTATCTATCTATCTATCTATCTATCTGTCTATCTATCTGTCTATCTATCTATCTATCTATCTATCTAATCTGTCTGTCTGTCTGTCTAGAATGGATCTGATATTACATTAGCGTGAGGATGAGTAACTGATGATCCTCTAAAGCTAATGTTGTGGTGTCTGTCATCAGTTGGCTGCTGTGGTTCTCCACGAGGAGGAGAACTTCCTCCTGCTGTTCCGCAGGGAGACGCCGCTGGAGAACAGCGTGGAGTTCATGAGGGTCAGAACCTCACACTCACAATCTTCATCATCAGGTTTCTCTTACTTAAAGTTTAGTTTAAATCCGGTGTTGTGACTCTCTGGTCTCATCTCAGATCTGGCGCTGCTATGACACCGACAGCAGTGGATACATCTCTGCTGCGGAGCTGAAGGTGAGCTATGCTGATGATGTCACTTCCTGTGCGCGTACGTGTGTGTGTACTCACGCTGCCATCTCTGTTTTGATGATGTCAGAGTTTTCTGCGGGATCTTTTCCATCAGAACAACAGAGAGATCACTACAGCCAGACTGGAGGAGTACACCGATATCATGGTAACACCATGCCATATGAAATAATAGTTTAAAATTTATTTTTGGGGAAATTGAACTTTTAGACTAAATGTTTTAAAAATATATATGTTTGTATCATATGTGATGCATCAGGCTTTTATGGAATATGGAGGAAAAATATGCAATTTGCTGTAGACATCACCATCACGTTTACAACATTTTAAACCCCTTAGTTCTCTCCATCTCCTAAAGCCAAGCTGATGTTGATTCTTGTTTTATTACGAGCTCTGTCTCGTTCTCTTTTCTCCAGCAGACTCTTCTCTGTTCCACACACACACACACACACACTCCCACACCAGACATGCAGCAAAGTAACTTTACTCTATTTATGGATATGACAAGACACACGGGCGAGTGACGGATGTGTGCAATTTCCCGCCAAAACCATCCCGTCAGGTCTAAAATATATACTCTTATAACAGGCTTACCATAGTGAATCTGTCACAATAATGAGTCGCAAGATCCAAGTGCAATTGCAATGACAGTTTATTGAGACAGCAAGGACAGAGATAGTAATACTCAGGAAGTCAGACAAGATCCATAAGGCTGAAGAATACTCTAGACAGACGATGCCACAAGCGTGGATACTCAGATGAAGATGCAGGAATCAAACTCAGCGTGGAAACACAGACAAGGATGCTGGTTGATGTAAACTCTAGACCGGTAAACCAACACAGTGTGGAAACTCAGATGAGGATGCAGGAATCAATCTCAGCATGGAAACTCTGACGAGGTAACTGGCAACGAGAACAAGACATGAATAACGAACCGACAACACACAGTTCACACGCCAGCTAGATAAAGGCAACTGACCAGCTACAGCTGTGAATTCTGATTAGAGTGATCAGCTGTTACTAGGCAACGCACGCGCAACCGGCACACACACACACCCAAAAACAAACTAGACATAGACGCAAAATGAACACACGGATCCATGAACCGAGACAGTACCCCCTCTCCCCTAAGAGTGCCTCCTGGCACTCCCAGGAGAACTTACCTGACAATTGTAATCATCGATAAGGGAGTGATTCAGTATGTCTTTAATTTGGATGGAGGAAGTTTGAGGCGAACTGCCACCGGACTAAGAATCTTGGTGACAGTAAACGGGCCAATAAATTTGGGCGCAAGCTTATTACTGACAGACCAGAGAGGAATATTTTTAGATGAAATCCACACTTTTTGACCAACGACATAGACGGGAGGCTTCGAGGCGCGATCAGCCTGAGCATTAGTGCGCGCCCCCACCTGGAGGAGGACCTGTCCAGCCCTGCTCCAGGTGCGACGGCACCTCTGGACAAAAGCGTGAGCAGAGGGAACCGCGACTTCGGATTCCATACTGGGAAACACAGGTGGCTGGTAACCTAAACTGCACTCAAACGGAGATGGGCCCGTAGCTGAGACTGGTAACGAGTTATGTGCGTACTCAACCCATGAGAGTTGTTGGCTCCAAGAGGAGGGATTCTGATGGACCAAACATCGCAAAATTCATTCTAAATCTTGGTTGGCCCTCTCCATCTGCCCGTTACTCTGGGGATGGAACCCAGAAGAAAGACTAACAGTCGCCCCCAACAAATGACAAAATTCCCCCCTGTCAGAGACCACATCCATGGGGAGGCCATGTATTAGAAAAACGTGGTCAATGACAGGAACCGCTGTCTCCCTGGCAGAAGGTAATTTGGGCAGAGGGATGAGTTGACTTCGAGAACCAGTCCACCACGGTCAACATCGCTGTGTTGCCCTGTGAGGGAGGGAGACCTGAAACAAAATCTAACGAAATGTGGGACCAGGGTCTCGAAGGAACTGACAACGGTTGAAGGAGTCCAGCAGGGGGTCGATTGGAAGACTTAGAAACAGCACAGACTGAGCAAGCCAAAACAAAAAGTCGAACGTCGTGAGCCATAGATGGCCACCAGAACCGTTGTTTAACGAGAAACGTGCTGCGCTTAACCCCAGGATGACAAGCTACCTTGGAACAATGACCCCATCGGATAACTTCGGACCTCAAACAGTCTGGCTCAAATAAACGACCCGGTGGGCATCCAGGCGGGGGCGTTACCCCTTGAGAGGCCGTGCGGACCTTCGAGTTGATTTCCCACGTGACTGCAGAAACAAAAAGCTTTTGCGGCACAATGGGCTCGGAAAAAGATGGGTGCTTCGAATGATCAAAAATACGGGATAACGCGTCCGGCTTGATGTTCTTAGAACGCGGACGGTAAGATATAGAAAAATCAAAACGACCACAAAAAAGCCTGCCTAGAGTTTAACCTTTTCGCGGACTTGATGAATTCAAGATTCTTGTGGTCAGTCCAAACAATAAAGGGAACCCCCGAACCCTCCAACCAATGGCGCCACTCTTCCAAGGCAAGCTTCACTACCATTAACTCTCTGTTACCAATATTATAATTACGTTCCGCAGGTGACAGATGGTGAGAAAAATACGCGCAGGGATGCATCTTGCCATCCACGGAAGAGCGCTGGGATAAAACCGCACCAGCCCCTACTTCTGATGTGTCAACCTCCACCACAAACTGCCTCGACGGACCAGGGGCGACAAGGATGGGAGCTGAAACAAAGCAGCTTTTCAGTTTGTAAACACAGCCTCCTCTGCGCTAGACCACCTGAATGGAGTTTTGGTGGAGGTTAAAGCAGTCAAAGGAGAGGCTAACTGGCTGAAATTGCGAATAAACTGCCTGTAAAAATTGGCAAAGCCCAGAAACCTCTGCAGGGCCTTGCGGGAATCTGGAGTTGGCCTATTTACCACAGCCTGAACCTTGTCGGAATCCATGCTCACTTCCTCGGACGAGACGATGTGCCCCAAAAATGGAACAGACTCTGCATGAAAAACGCATTTCTCCGCCTTGACATAAAGCCCATTCTCTAGCAACCTCTGAAGCACTCGCCTGACATGTTGAACATGTTCCTGGAGAGAATGAGAAAAAATCAGTATGTCATCTAGGTAAACATAAACGAACTGATCTACCATATCTCTCAACACGTCATTGACGAGTGCCTGGAAAATCGCGGGAGAGCCTGAAAGGAAGAACCCGATATTCAAAGTGCCTCTGGGGGTATTGAAAGCGGTTTTCCATTCATCCCCCTCTCTTATGCGAACCAAATGATAAGCGTTACGGAGATCCAATTTTGTGAAAAATGATGCCCCCTGCAGACGCTCGAAGGCTGATGACATCAGCGGTAAAGGATAAGTATTCTTCACCGTGATGTCTTTAAGCCCCCGATAGTCAATACAGGGGCGAAGAGAGTTGTCTTTCTTTCTCATGAAAAAGAACTCCGCACCAGCCGGAGAAGAAGAGGAGCAAATGATCTCGGCTGCTAGAGAATCAGAAATATAATTCTCCATGGCCTCCCTTTCCGGGGAGGAAAGCGAATATAACTTGCCTTTAGGTCGGAGACGCACCTGGCAATAAGTCTATATCACAGTCATAGGGACGATGCGGAGGTAGGGAAGCAGCTCGAGACTTACTGAACACACCCTTCAGGTCCAGATACTCACATGGCACGTTAGACAAATCTGTGTGTTCATCCTGAAACACAGAACAAGACACAGAAGAACACGCAGACAACAAACAAGAAGCATGACAAAATTCACTCCAAGTGAAAACAGAATTCATACGCCAGTTTATATGAGGGTTATGGAGCAAACGCCAGGGGTGTCCCAGAACCCGTGAGTTCCAGAGAAAATGTTTCAAACGAAACACAACAAGGAAGTTCCCACACAGTAGTTCCCCAGCTGGCCGCTCGACCCGAGAACAAGGTTATAAAGGCCACCTTAGATTCCTCAGTAGGAAATGATGAAGGTTGAAGAGAGATGTACAAAGAACATTTGGCCAAAAACGAGCAACATAACTGGGGCTCACCGGAGTAGAGCGCTGGAGGCGGAAGGCGGGGCTCAGTGGGGCGACTAGTCTGAACCGCAGCAGGTGGGCTGAGCGCGGCTGGATGTTGAACCATCGTCTGTTCCTCCTGTTGTTGTATGCGAATATTGCTTTTCAACAGGATTTCACTCAATTCAGCCGCACTTGCTGGATCCATCGTGGTCGGTTCGTTCTGTCACAATAATGAGTCCCAAGATCCAAGTGCAAGTGAAAGACAGTTTATTGAGACAGCAAGGACAGAGATAGTAATACTCAGGAAGTCAGACAAGATCCATAAGGCTGAAGAACACTCTAGACAGACGATGCCACAAGCGTGGATACTCTGACGAGGTAACCGGCAAGACATGAATAACGAACCGACAACACACAGTTCACACTCCTGCTAGAATTAGACAGCTGACTAACTACAGCTGCGAATTCTGATTAGAGTGATCAGCTGTGGTTACTAGGCAACGCACGCGCACCGACACACACACCCACAAACACACCAGACATAGACACAAAATGAACACACGGATCCATGAACCGTAACAGAATCAAAGACAAAAACACGCTTTGGATGAAGGATTGATGGTGTATTGACTCATTATATAACATAATTGTAGTTAAGAATAATAACCAGCTCATGTGATTCTGCTTCGTGACTTTCAGATGAAGATGTTTGACAAAAACCAGGATGGTCGCTTGGATCTGAATGATTTGGCAAGGTGATGCTAATCTCATCAGTCACATGACTCTGGAATAACTGATTATGATTGGTCAATCAGATGTTTGTGTCTAATAACTGTAAACTATATAACTGATGGTTTTCTTTGTCAAGTTTATCTAGTTCCCTTTCGATATGGTTCCCTTTGCATTGCGTTTGGGTTATTAATAATCCACACACTATGGGGAAACTCCATTTTCTCCAAGCGTGAACCAATCAGACTTCAGTATTCAGAGAAAACAAAGTTTCCCCATAGTGTGTGGATTATTAATAACCCAAACGCAATGCTCCATCCGGTATCTCAGGGAAGCGAGGTTACGTCTCTTTCTGCTCTGTGTGGAATAAGATATACTGGAGATGATCTGCTTCAGATTGGGCTTTACTAAATGATGCATACATGAATCATAATTAGATTTATTTTGGTTTGATTCATAATAATGTATTTAAATATGCATAGAAATATGTGAATATATAGTGAATGATCTTCATATTAATGTTGATGTTTGTCTCCAGGATCCTGGCGCTGAAGGAGAACTTCCTACTGAAGTTTGAGATGAAGGCGAGTGAGATATGAAGTATAAACCTATTTTAATGATCTGAAATGCAAGTATCAAGCGCGAAACGCAAGTAACTTTGTGGGCGGGTCTTGGGCGCTGTTGCTATTATACCGGTGGGATAAATTACTCTTGCTCCCGACGCAAATCTAAAATGTGTTGGTCTGAAGTTGCTTCATTACTCATAGGTGTGGTTTGGGCGTAACGTGAAATAAATCAATCAGAGCGTCATCTCACATTCCCTTTAAGAGCAGGCGCGCTTGTTCCATGACGGATTCCTATTACTCCTATACTAGGAGCGGTTCACAGCCGAGGAGACCGACGTTCTCGTCAGGGCCGTAAAACACAGAGAAGTGACATTGGGGATGGAGAAACACACCCAGATTAGCTTCGCTTAAACAGGCGTATGATAATTTGGGTAAATATGTCAGCTAGATTTATGCCTATTCTTTCA
>CM038628.1:45057492-45087492 GCA_021554675.1 Leuciscus idus | reverse complement strand
CTGCAGATCTACAGGCACGCAGTGTAATGTGTGTGTGTGTGTGTGTGTGTGTGTGTGTAGAGGGGTTCTTCAGCACGGTGGGCTGTCACCCGACCCGCTGTTCTGAGTTCGACTCGCTGGGCTCGGATCAGTACCTGTCGTCTCTGCTGGATCTGAGTCTCAGTAACAAACAGAAGGTGGTCGCTGTGGGAGAGTGTGGCCTCGGTAAACCATCATGACAATCCTTAGGGAAATATATCACATTTACTGATTTCCTGACAATGTAGAACTATCCAAGTGAACAATTAATTAATCAGATGTAGTTAATGATCATCAGTTGATCTGATTAGCTGGTTTTCTCTTCCAATGCTTCACAGATTTTGACCGGTTGGAGTTTTGTCCCAGAGAAACTCAACTGAAGTGAGTGTTTGTCCGACATTAAAGCTGTTTTTTTTTTGCTGATGTTGTGATGTTGATCTCGTGTGTTTGTGGTGATGTGATGGTGTGTGTTTGTGGTGATGTGATGTTGTGTGTTTGTGGTGATGTGATGGTGTGTGTTTGTGGTGATGTGATGGTGTGTGTTTGTGGTGATGTGATGGTGTGTGTTTGTGGTGATGTGATCTCGTGTGTTTGTGGTGATGTTGATCTCGTGTGTTTGTGGTGATGTGATGGTGTGTGTTTGTGGTGATGTGATGTTGTGTGTTTGTGGTGATGTGATGGTGTGTGTTTGTGGTGATGTGATGGTGTGCGTTTGTGGTGATGTGATGGTGTGTGTTTGTGGTGATGTGATGGTGTGTGTTTGTGGTGATGTGATGTTGTGTGTTTGTGGTGATGTGATGGTGTGCGTTTGTGGTGATGTGATGGTGTGTGTTTGTGGTGATGTGATGTTGTGTGTTTGTGGTGATGTGATGGTGTGCGTTTGTGGTGATGTGATGGTGTGCGTTTGTGGTGATGTGATGTTGTGTGTTTGTGGTGATGTGATGGTGTGCGTTTGTGGTGATGTGATGGTGTGTGTTTGTGGTGATGTGATGTTGTGTGTTTGTGGTGATGTGATGGTGTGTGTTTGTGGTGATGTGATGTTGTGTGTTTGTGGTGATGTGATCTCGTGTGTTTGTGGTGATGTGATCTCGTGTGTTTGTGGTGATGTGATCTCGTGTGTTTGTGGTGATGTGATGGTGTGTGTTTGTGGTGATGTGATGGTGTGTGATGTGATGGTGTGTGTTTGTGGTGATGTGATGGTGGTGGTGATGTGATGGTGTGCGTTTGTGGTGATGTGATGGTGTGTGTTTGTGGTGATGTGATGGTGTGTGTTTGTGGTGATGTGATGGTGTGTGTTTGTGGTGATGTGATGGTGTGTGTTTGTGGTGATGTGATGTTGTGTGTTTGTGGTGATGTGATCTCGTGTGTTTGTGGTGATGTGATCTCGTGTGTTTGTGGTGATGTGATCTCGTGTGTTTGTGGTGATGTGATCTCGTGTGTTTGTGGTGATGTGATGGTGTGTGTTTGTGGTGATGTGATGGTGTGTGTTTGTGGTGATGTGATGGTGTGTGTTTGTGGTGATGTGATGGTGTGTGTTTGTGGTGATGTGATGGTGTGTGTTTGTGGTGATGTGATGGTGTGTGTTTGTGGTGATGTGATGGTGTGTGTTTGTGGTGATGTGATGGTGTGTGTTTGTGGTGATGTGATGGTGTGTGTTTGTGGTGATGTGATGGTGTGTGTTTGTGGTGATGTGATGTTGTGTGTTTGTGGTGATGTGATGGTGTGTGTTTGTGGTGATGTGATGTTGTGTGTTTGTGGTGATGTGATGGTGTGTGTTTGTGGTGATGTGATGGTGTGTGTTTGTGGTGATGTGATGGTGTGTGTTTGTGGTGATGTGATGGTGTGTGTTTGTGGTGATGTGATCTTGTGTGTTTGTGGTGATGTGATGTTGTGTGTTTGTGGTGATGTGATGGTGTGTGTTTGTGGTGATGTGTGTTTGTGGTGATGTGATGTGTGTTTGTGGTGATGTGATGTTGTGTGTTTGTGGTGATGTGATGGTGTGTGTTTGTGGTGATGTGATGTTGTGTGTTTGTGGTGATGTGATGTTGTGTGTTTGTGGTGATGTGATGGTGTGTGTTTGTGGTGATGTGATCTTGTGTGTTTGTGGTGATGTGATGGTGTGTGTTTGTGGTGATGTGATGGTGTGTGTTTGTGGTGATGTGATGGTGTGTGTTTGTGGTGATGTGATGGTGTGTGTTTGTGGTGATGTGATGGTGTGTGTTTGTGGTGATGTGATGGTGTGTGTTTGTGGTGATGTGATGTTGTGTGTTTGTTGTGATGTTGTGTGTTTGTGGTGATGTTGATCACGTGTGTTTGTGGTGATGTGATGGTGTGTGTTTGTGGTGATGTGATGGTGTGTGTTTGTGGTGATGTGATGTGTGTTTGTGGTGATGTGATGGTGTGTGTTTGTGGTGATGTGATGGTGTGTGTTTGTGGTGATGTTGATCACGTGTGTTTGTGGTGATGTGATGGTGTGTGTTTGTGGTGATGTGATGGTGTGCGTTTGTGGTGATGTGATGTTGTGTGTTTGTGGTGATGTGATGTTGTGTGTTTGTGGTGATGTGATGGTGTGTGTTTGTGGTGATGTGATGGTGTGTGTTTGTGGTGATGTGATGGTGTGTGTTTGTTGTGATGGTGTGTGTTTGTTGTGATGGTGTGTGTTTGTGGTGATGTGATGATGTGTGTTTGTGGTAATGTGATGGTGTGTGTTTGTGGTGATGTGATGGTGTGTGTTTGTGGTGATGTGATGGTGTGTTTGTGGTGATGTGATGGTGTGTGTTTGTTGTGATGATGTGTGTTTGTGGTGATGTGATGTTGTGTGTTTGTGGTGATGTGATGGTGTGTGTTTGTGGTGATGTGATGGTGTGTGTTTGTGGTGATGTGATGGTGTGTGTTTGTGGTGATGTGATGGTGTGTGTTTGTTGTGATGTTGTGTGTTTGTGGTGATGTGATGTTGTGTGTTTGTGGTGATGTGATGGTGTGTGTTTGTGGTGATGTGATGGTGTGTGTTTGTGGTGATGTGATGGTGTGTGTTTGTTGTGATGTTGTGTGTTTGTGGTGATGTGATGTTGTGTGTTTGTGGTGATGTTGATCACGTGTGTTTGTGGTGATGTGATGTTGTGTGTTTGTGGTGATGTGATGGTGTGTGTTTGTGGTGATGTGATGGTGTGTGTTTGTGGTGATGTGATGGTGTGTGTTTGTGGTGATGTGATGGTGTGTGTTTGTTGTGATGTTGTGTGTTTGTGGTGATGTGATGTTGTGTGTTTGTGGTGATGTGATGTTGTGTGTTTGTGGTGATGTTGATCACGTGTGTTTGTGGTGATGTGATGTTGTGTGTTTGTGGTGATGTGATGGTGTGTGTTTGTGGTGATGTGATGTTAATCTTGTGTGTTTGGATCTCACAGATACTTCGAGCTGCAGTTTGATCTGGCTGAAGAGACTCGGTTACCCATGTTCCTCCACTGCAGGAACTCACACACACAGTTCCTTGGTATGGGGTTTCTTCTGGAAACGTGTGTGTGATGTTGAGTGTGTGTGAGTAAACTCTGTGTGTGTGTGTGTTTCTCACAGATATCATGAAGAGGAACAGAGACCGGTGTGTCGGTGGAGTGGTGAGTGTGACCTGTTTCTTTTGGCATCATGACGGTTCCTCCATATTGTTTTATGTATTCTTGGTGTTTCCTCCCTATTTCCTCCGTGTTTCCTCCCTATTTCCTCTGTGTTTCTCCTTCATGTTTCCTCTGTGTTTCCTCCGTGTTTCCTCTGTGTTTCCTTTGTGTTTCCTCTGTGTCTCCTCCGTGTTTCCTCCCTATTTCCTCTGTTTCCTCCCCATTTCCTCTGTGTTTCCTCTGTGTTTCCTTTGTGTTTCCTCTGTGTCTCCTCCGTGTTTCCTCCCCATTTCCTCTGTTTCTCCTTTGTGTTTCCTCTGTGTCTCCTCCGTGTTTCCTCCCTATTTCCTCTGTGTTTCTCCTTCATGTTTCCTCTGTGTTTCCTCCGTGTTTCCTCCCTATTTCCTCTGTGTTTCTCCTTCATGTTTCCTCTGTTTTCCTCCGTGTTTCCTCCGTGTTCCCTCTGTGTTTCCTCCCCATTTCCTCTGTGTTTCCTCTGTGTTTCCTTTGTGTTTCCTCTGTGTCTCCTCCGTGTTTCCTCCCTATTTCCTCTGTGTTTCTCCTTCATGTTTCCTCAGCGTTTCCTCCATGTTTCCTCAGCGTTTCCTCCATGTTTCCTGTTGTCTACATATTTCCTTGTGTGTTTCCCAGGTTCACTCGTTTGACGGCACGCCTCAGGAAGCAGCGGCTCTGATAGATCTCGATCTCTACATCGGTATCAACGGCTGGTGAGTTCAGTGTCTCTGACTGATGCTTGTCTCACCTTTTATTCATTATTAAAATATTTTATTTCTATATTTTAGCTCTTTGAAAACAGCAGAGAATCTGGAGGTGATGAAGTCGATCCCATCGGACCGACTGATGATCGAAACAGGTTCAGGACGAGTCTTTTTATATCTCAGGAACACTATATATGAATATAACTGATTTGTTTTTGCTGGAAATTCAGCTACAGTTTGAGGTCAGTAAGATTGTTTACTCTTATTGGAAGAGTCTCTTCTGCTCACCAAAGCTGTTTTTATTTGATGAAAAATACAGTAAAAACAGTGAAATATTATTATAGTGTAAATCATCTGTTCTCTGTGTGAATACAGTAAAGTGTAATTTATTTCTGTGATCAAAGCTGAATTTTCAGCATCATTACTCCAGTCTTCAGTGTCACATGATCCTTCACAAATCACTCTAATATGATGATTTGATGCTCAAGAAACAGCGGTTCTGTGTTTCTTCACGTGTTCGTGTCACAGACGCGCCGTGGTGTGGCATTAAACACACTCACGCAGGAGCAAAGATGATCAGAAGCTCATTCCCCACCAAGAAGAAGTGGGAGACGGGACACTGTGTGAAGGACCGCAACGAGCCCTGCCACATCATGTATGACACACACACTCACTCACACACACACACACACGCACGCACACACACGCACACACACACACACACACACACACACACTCACACACGTGCTGATGATGACTGATACTGTGTGTGTGTGTGTTAACAGACAGGTTCTGGAGGTGCTGGCGGCGGTGAGGGACGAAGACCCACTGGACCTGAGTGAAACCATCTACGACAACACCACGAGACTCTTCTTCAAGACCAGCTCATGAGAACGACTTTGTCCATACGTGTCTGTTAAACTGAAGATGCACAATAAAAGTGACAGGAACGACGTGTACATGGTTATTATTGTTAAAGTCGAGTCAGTGTGTGTGTGCGTGTGTGCGTGTGTGTGTGCGTGTGTGCGTGCGTGTGTGCGTGCGTGTGTGTGTGTGTGCGTGTGTGTGCGTGTGTGCGTGCGTGCGTGCGTGCGTGCGTGTGTGTGTGCGTGCGTGTGTGCGTGCGTGTGTATGGCAAGCCAAGAGGCTCAGAAATACGCCATAGATTAATCGCGTTTAAAGCCAAACGCCGTCAAATACGGCGTTTTAAACCGTATTGGACGCCGTAAAATACGCCGTTGTAATTACAAACGCCGTAAAAGACGCGCGAAATACGTCAATGACGCCGTATTTGACGGCGTTTTAGTGTGCATGGAAAGCGCCGCTTTTTACGCCGTTCATCTCGCCATATGACGCCGTAAAAAACGCCGTTTTGGTTGCACAGAGCGCGCGCTATTTTACGGCGTTTTGCTTATAGTATAATGAGACACGCCCGCTGATTTCCACAGCCAGTAAGTTTGAACTGTTCTCTCCCAATCAATGATGAACTGAGTCAGACCAGACGAATTCAGCACGGATCATTTAATCCAATTCTTATGCTCATATATGAGGAGTTATTAAACAAGGAAAATAATCCAGGTCGTATTGGCTTAACTCGGCACATTTCCATCTAAGTGCTGAATAACACAAAATATTATAACCCATAGAATGCCCTATGAATTTGTGTTTTAAATAGGCCTATTTGAAAAAAAATAAGACAAATGTATTTTTTGCTATTTCTAAAAAATGTGGCAGGTTTGTTGGTATGTCTATAAGCTTCTCCTTTCAGAATTATTAGTGTTCCGATTTTTTTAGGCTAATTAAATTCGTGTTTTATTCATATTACATTGATTATATATTCATTAAATAGCATTATTACATTTCGTTATATCCAATATATTTTTGTAAAATGAAGATTCAAATATTTTGCCCTTTCGATCGTCCAGTTCATAGTGAAATAAACGACTTGGGGGAAAAAGTCAACCGTTTGTGGGTATAGAAGTTCAGTGAGTAAAGACGTTTTTAAAATACGAATTTTGAAATAATTTCCGTCATTTTAAAAGATAAAACATAAGGTGCAAGGGGAGCAAACTCAGCAAATGACAATAAATAAATAAATAAAAATAACATAGCCTAGTTATTTCTTTCCCACAAATATGAAACTAAATGCGCTTATTTAATGGCAGTATAGTAGGACTACAGATTCTCTATTTGTACAAATTGCTGCACATTCATTTAATTCTGAATTTTGCACACATAAGTTGAAAGGCATTTGTTCAAATCAAGTTCACGGATAATTGTGCTTGCATTTATTAATCATTATGATACTAAAATCATAACAAAGTGGGCTATGCTATGTACAAAAAAAAATAAAAAATCAGATGAGCCCAGAACGCAATTACACGTTAAGTATTTTCCCCCCATAGAAAACCATTATAAGAACGCTTCATGTGGCTTATTGCAGATTAGAATGTCCCCTTATTATGTCGAAATAACGAGATATTATGTCGATACTACTGCTGTGTCCACCATGGTCTCCACCATGGTTTGGGATCTGACTGGCCAGCGTATTTAACTTTGCTGTCTTTTTGACATTTTTCCCCTGAGTGAAACGATCGAGGCTAACAGCAATCTCAACTAGCACAACAAGCGGGCAAGTCATGTGTCACCCATGTTCACATGTTCCGGCTCAAATTAAGCCCTGTGTGACACCCTTTTAAAATATGAAAATCCTATTAATTTTGCTTTATTGATTTGAATGTTCTTTAATATTTTCTTTAATTTCAGTTTATTATTTAGCTTGGATTAGTTTAATACATAAAATTAATAATTCCTTGGGAGCATACTTGGATTACCACAAATGATCCATGCTGAATTCGTCTGGTCTGACTCAGTTCATCATTGATTGGGAGAGAACAGTTCAAACTTACTGGCTGTGGAAATCAGCGGGCGTGTCTCATTATACTATAAGCAAAACGCCGTAAAATAGCGCGCGCTCTGTGCAACCAAAACGGCGTTTTTTACGGCGTCATATGGGAGATGAACGGCGTAAAAAGCGGCGCTTTCCATGCACACTAAAACGCCGTCAAATACGGCGTCATTGACGTATTTCGCGCGTCTTTTACGGCGTTTGTAATTACAACGGCGTATTTTACGGCGTCCAATACGGTTTAAAACGCCGTATTTGACGGCGTTTGGCTTTAAACGCGATTAATCTATGGCGTATTTCTGAGCCTCTTGGCTTGCCATACGTGTGTGCGTGTGTGTGTGTCGAGACAGCTTTATTTATACAGTGCTTTTTACAACACAGTTTCACAGCAGCTTTACAGAGATAACAGGAAACAGGAAGATAATAATGCAGCAAAGTTTCCAGAAGAGAATAGCGTCTCAGTCCAGCTTCAGTGCGTTCAGTGATGCTTCAGTTCTGCTGTGAAAAGTTATTAATTTAGTTAATTTATATACAGTATACAGCGGCTCTGGAGGAAACAGTGATGTCATCGTCCAGCTCAGCTCAGTTCTCATATAATGCTGTCAATGCAGGAGATCAATAATATTGTTGAATATTAGATTAAATGTCCCCAACTAAGCAATTTTAAAATAAAGCCATTTATTTTAATTGAAATAAAGCTGAAAAAAAAAAAAAAAATTTGATGTAAAACTGCACGAAGAAGAAATGTTGCATTAAAATTACTTACTGGAAATAAATAAAAACTAAACCTGAAATAAAAAATGTATTAAACCTAAATAATAATGTTTTTTAAAAAAGAATATAAAAAGTTAAACAAAGGCACATAACATCTGAAAATTAAAGTAAAATATAACCTGACAATATACAAATAATTGCCAATTCAAAATATTAATAAAAACTAAAATAACAAGATGTGCATCTTTTAAGATGTGCTGTTAGATAATAACAAGAATAGTTTTATACAGTTCATACATGAATATTCATGATTATATCAAATATATGCAAAACGCAATTACACTTAAAATGCATTTTTAAACTGTAATATTAAAACATAACTGTTAATGTGTCATTTTTATTTTGTTGTTATTGATATCATATATAAAATACAAATATATTTTAAATTGTATAAATATTTTAAATGAGTAAATATAAAAATATATCTGAAGGTGTTTAAATATTTATGTGATTATTAAAAATAAACAGAAATTATAAGAATAACAGTTTTATTATAGTTTATTATTAATCATAAACCCGAGTGTGTCGTGTAGTATTCTGCACTCTGCATCGCGCGCATGTGCTTAGTCACTTCCGCGTTCCTCACATAGCAACAGCAGCGGAGCCAAAATGGCGGCCAGTGGAGATCCTGCGTGACATCGAACCGAGTCACAGCACCGAAACCTGCGGTTCCCGGACAGCGGCGTCGCGCCATGGCCTCCGCTCACGGGCGGCTGGGTCAGCACTTTCTGGCCGTGCTGGATGTGGCTCTGCGGGTCCCGAGCATCTTTATAATCGACGCGATACTAAACTCATACTCGGATCCCGGTACCGGATGGAGCGGAACCGCCGGAAGAGCGTTAATCCGCGCGCTGGGTGAGTCAGTCAGTCCGTCAAGCCGGGCTCTGGGTCGATCGGGCGGGTTCTGATGCTACGGTTCTGGTTCTGCTGTTTAATTCAGAGATAATGAGCTTAAGTCCGCGAACCGGGCCTGGAAGCAGAACCGAGTGACAGTCTAATCACGCGCTTTGATCTCCGTGTGTTTATAACGAGAGAGAAACTGTCAAAACTGTCCGTTCATGCATATGACGCAAGAGTCATAAATAATATGTAATTAATAATCACAACGTGTTCATGAACCATCACGAAGATGACAGCCACCGTTTACATTTCTGGACAACACAACATTATGATGTCATTAAAACTGTCATTTAAATGTTTGTATGCAAATCAGTTGTTAATTGTAATTAGTAATATGACCGGCTCCTGTACTGTAGTGATGTCACGATGCTGGAGTTTGTGGCTTGGACATGATACCTAGAAAAATATCGATATTTTTAGTAACTACTGAATAGTTTACAGCTTTAGTTCAGAGAGAATGGACATGTATGATAAATATCCAAATATCCGAAATTCAGTCGAATTGCAACTCCATTCTAATGGTTAAATTACATTTTAGGAATCAAAAAGCATGTCTAATAAATTGAATTAAGAAAAATAACAATTTAATATATTTTTATTTTTATTTCTGTGAAAATGTTTAATTTGTGTGTGTGTGTGTGTGTGTGTGTGAGTGAGAGAGAGAGAGAGTGTGTGCATGTGTGTTTGTGAGTGTTCGTGAGTGTGTGTTTGAGTGTGTGTGTGTGAGAGAGAGAGAGAGAGTGTTTGTGAGTGTCTGTTTTTGAGTGTGTGTCGGTGTGTTTGAGTGTGTGTGTGTGTGTGTGTGTGTGTGTGTGTGTGTGTGTGAGAGAGAGTGAGAGAGAGAGAGAGTGTTTGTGAGTGTCTGTTTTTGAGTGTGTGTCGGTGTGTTTGAGTGTGTGTGTTTGTTAATGCAAGATTCATATTTGAAAAGTGTTTTTGCGGTTTAACATTCACACACACTAGTCTATATCGCGATATATATGTCCTGCTTTTTATTAATTCATCAAAAAAATGTACAAATCCCGTGAAATTCCACGATATACAATATATTCAGTTTTTCCGCATCATAGGGCCCTAAATATAGTCAATCAAACCGTGAAATTTGTGTCGTTACGCGGATTCCTATTGAAGTGATTATAGTTCTCTCGCAAAACTAATCGTGAGGCATTATTACCATGTGAATATTGATGTGTAGCATTAGCATGTTGTGTGTCGCGCGTCAGTTTCATGCTGTCTGTGTTTTGCAGGTATTCTGGTCTCCGGTGTGGTTCTGGTGCTTTCCCAGAAGTCCCTGTTCAAGTTCTACACCCTGCTGGCGGGCGTTCTGCTGGGCGCGGCCTCGGTTCTGCTCAACTACTATGGCACGTCTCCGGCGGTGGCGCTGCTGCCGCTGCGTAACGGGCCGACGCTCTGGCTAGCGCTAGCGCTGTTACAGCTACTGCTAGGACTGGGTTACGTGGCGCTGCTGAACGTGCAGTCGCTCTGCGCCGCCCTGCTGGTGGCGGACATCATGGCGCCGCTCTGCGGGATGGCGGCGGAGCTGCCAGCGGACGCACGGCAGGCGTTAGCGCTGGCATCCGGAGCGGTGCTAGCGGCGCACTCCGCCGTTAACCTCCTGCTAAAGCTCAAGTGGTTCTACTACTCGTGCCGCTACGTCTACTTACTGCTACGCCACATGTACCGCATCTACGGACTGCAGCTGTTGCTCGAGGACACATGGAAGCGCATACGCTTCCCGGACATACTGCGTGTGTTTTGGCTAACGCGCATGACCGCGCAGGCCGTGATCCTAGCGTACGTGGTGCGCGTGGTGCGCTCCGAAAGCGGGCTTCCGCTAGGATGGGACGTGTTCTGGGATCTGCTCGGCAACCTCATCATCAGCGGCTGCGACTCCACGCTAACCGTGCTCGGCATGAGCGCTGTCATCTCCTCGCTCGCGCACTACCTCGGGCTTAGCATCCTAGCGTTCATCGGCTCCACCGAGGAGGAGGATAAGCGGTTAGGCTTCGTAGCGCCTGTGTTGTTCTTCATCCTCGCGCTGCAAACGGGATTAAGCGGATTGATTCCCGAGGAGCGGCTGGTGCGGCTAAGCAGGAACATGTGCCTCTTGCTAACGGCTATCCTGCACTTCATCCACGGCATGACGGATCCAGTGCTAATGTCTCTCAGCGCGTCGCACGTCTCCTCAGTGCGCAGACATGTTCCCGTCCTGCTAGTGTCGCTAGCTCTGTTCGCGCTGCCCGTGCTGCTCAGCTACGTGCTCTGGCATCAGTTCGTGCTAAACACGTGGCTGTTCGCCGTCACCGCGTTCTGCGTGGAGCTCTGCCTGAAAGTGCTAGTGTCGCTAACCGTCTACGCGCTCTTCATGATCGACGGCTTCTACAACGTGCTCTGGGAGAAGCTGGACGATTACGTGTACTACGTGCGCTCCACCGGAAACGTAATCGAGTTCGTGTTCGGCGTGATCATGTTCGGGAACGGCGCGTACACTATGATGTTCGAGGCGGGTAGCAAGATCCGCGCGTGCATGATGTGTCTCCACGCGTACTTCAACATATACCTGCAGGCTAAGAACGGCTGGAAGACGTTCATCAACCGCCGCACCGCCGTGAAGAAGATCAACTCGCTGCCGGAGCTCAAAGGCGCGCAGCTACGGGACATCGAGGATGTCTGTGCGATATGCTACCAGGAGTTCGCTACGTCCGCGCGCATCACGCCGTGCCACCACTACTTCCACGCGCTCTGCCTGCGCAAGTGGCTGTACATCCAGGACACCTGTCCCATGTGCCACCAGCGCGTTTACATCGAGGACGACGGGCTCGAGCGCGTTGCCTCTTCTAATAACAACGGCTACGCCGCGGCGGCTCCGGAGGCGGAGTTTGAGGAGGGGGGCGGGGCTGATGTGGGCGTGGGTGTGGCTGAGGGAGGGGCGGAGCCTGCGAACGAGCTCCTTGAGGACAACGACAGCATCGAGTACGACGAGGACGAGTGGGGAACGCAACCTGGCGTCGCGCTAGTCGAGGACGACTACGCTAACAACGACGACGACACCGACTCCAACTGATGTTGTTTGTGTTGTTGTTGGTATAAAAGGGCTGATCATGTGTTTATCGCGGATAAAGAGTGACGTGCTACTGTACCTCGATATGATCACTACTGGTCTCTTGTGTGACCTCTCTTATAATTGTGTACATTCTTGTACATGTAATAAAGGAATGCTGCAGTTGTGCACTGGAGAAGCTGAATCAGCTGTTAACGTTTATCACGCCATGCAAATATTGTCTCATCAAACACCGCAAGTGTTGCGACTCCATCACGTGTTCGATTTCAGGCTAAACTGTTGATTTTTTTGCCAAGAGAACTGATGTAAATAAAGAATCAGCTTGAGTTCTTTTGTAAATAAAAATTAATATGCTGATAAGTCTATGATGATCTGGAACTTTGCACTTAATTATATCTTTATTGAATGTCTTTGTTGTCGTTTGTTTTCTCACCTTTTATTTATTTATTTTTTTCACAATTAAATTTGGTTAATTGTGAAATGCGTTTATGGACATAGTGATATAGCTGGAGTTAGAAGAAAACGAATTAGGACTTTTCTAATATGCCACAAAAGAAAAATAAACATTATTTTGTAAATTTATATTTATGACACAGTATGACATTAAAAAGTAACAAAGCATACTAAAATGAAATTATGACAGAATTTTATATCATAATTTCAGATAATGTAATAATTAAAATAATAATGACTTAATATGTCGTTTTTTTCTTTATGTCATGACAAAAAGTGAAAGTTATGACTTTATATCAGTTTCAACTTTTTAATCTCATAAAAATTACTTTTATATTTTTTTATTAATTTCGATTTGGTGTGTCATAATTTCAACATCTCAATTTTTTTTTCTTTTAATGTCAATTTCAGCTTTTTATCTCAATGTCTACCTTTTGAATGCCAATTATTATTTAGTATGTCATCATTTCGACTTTTTATCTTCTAATTATGACTGTCATCACTTTCTTGTGCCATAATTACGACATAAAGTCTTGAAATGACTTGACTTAATAAAACATGACTTTGTAAGTCGTGATTAAAAGTACACTATGTAACTTTTTTAGTATATAATTAATCTTATCTTCCAAACCCGAGTTTTTGTCTTATCCTGCATCATTACTTTACGCCTGTAATGAGTGTTTATAATAACTATTTTAGACCCTCGCTGCGGAGGAGCACAGCACCTGCGTGACAGGCATAGAGAAGTAGTTCCGGCCACATGTTCTTCCGCAAGGCATGCAGGGGCCAAACATAGCCATTATACACATGTACAGTGTCTTAAGTTCTAGTATGACCCACTAGCAGTTGGTCAGGGTCAGTCAGTCTTAGTTTTCAGTAGGCTATCAAATTAGGCTAATCTACGTTTTTATATAACTTATTTAAAAAAGCTAAGAACTTTTTATTACTTTTTTATGTCAAACTTGTAAGACTATAGTCCTCAGTTTTGCTTATTAACCGCTAGAACGCCTACTGTACTTGTAAGATTTACCAAATCATGATTTTATTTATTTATCACTATACACACTTGTTGCGAAAAAAAAAGTCTTCCATGGTAAAAGACTCAAAACATAAAATCTTAAGTTCTTATCTCAAGAGCCATAATGTTACAAATGCATAATTATGTCTACTCATGTTTCCTGATTTTAACCCCAACTCGTCAGCAGCGACGAGTGAAGGACTTTTTCAACGGGTTGAACTACATTTCCCATGACGCATCTGCCGCGCAGGACTACATTTCCCATCATGCACCGTCAGCGCGATCGCGTCAGAGCAGAGCGTGTGGAAAGTCTCACGCGTAGTTGAACTGTCAGTGATCACACAAAATGATGAATCATAACGCTGAATTAGCAGCCTAGCAGGACTATATCTCACGCTAGAAGAGGAAGATTAGGATGGAAACGGTCTTCTGAGGCGCGGCGGCTGTGTCAGTTGGGGCTGCGCGCGCACACTGGGTTATTTTGGTTCTGTGAGGCAGTATGACATGCGCGTTTGATTTTGCTCTGCTGTTGTTGATATGTTTATGATATGAACAGCACACAGACGCTCTAGAGTCGCGTTCATTCATGTGTTATAGGGCGTGTCTGGATCTTTCGCGTGTTTTTGTGCTGTGGTGATGATCCGGTTGGCTTTAGTGCGCGCGCTCGTGACCGGTCGCGCGCGCGGACCGGGTCACCTACACAGATGTTTCCTCGGAACACACCGGCGTAAAGTCAAGCCCGAGCAGCTGGACCTGCCGAACCAGGCCCGGGAGTTCGTGTACGGCCTGAGCCCGGCGACCCGGGTCTGCTTACTGAAGGAGCTGCAGAACTTCCAGTCCACGGCGGAAGGTAACGGACCTGCACATACCGTGTTTATACCGCGGTATTCTAAGGGGGGTGTGTGTGTGTAAATGTGAGGTGGTTTGCTGGTCTGGTCTCCCAACACACCACTAGCCAACCCTTAAACTACCATTGTACCATAATTTTACCACGGTACTACAACATGTATTGTGACAGATGTATTTCTCAAGTCTAGTCAGCTTTATTTCTACAGCGCTTTATACAGTAGATTGTTTTAAAGCAGCTTTACAGCGATAATCAGGAAAATGAGAGAATCAGTGGCGCAAACTTCATCAGATATGAGACCGGTTCCCAGACACTAGATTATCCAGATCTCTGAGCTTCACTGTTTCCACTGACTCTGCGGTTCTATGGAGGTAGATTTGTGTCTTTATTATTCAATCAAAAAAAAGGTTGCTTCAATCAAAAAATATATTTTCAATCAAAAAAACCCGTTTCAATCAAAGAAAAAAAGTGTTTGAATGCAAAAATATATTTGAGACTCAAAAAAATGCATTTGAACACTATTTTTTTTTGCTTGAAAATGTTTTTTTTGATAGAAGTGAAGGTTTTTTTGTTTGAAGCAACTTTTTTGATTGAAGTATTGTTGTTTTGTGTTTGGGCCATATTATGGGTAGGACATTTGTGTCTTTATAATTCAATCAAAAAAGAAGTTGCTTCAAACAAACAAAAAATATTTTCAATAAAAAAATCACTTCAATCAAAAAATAAACCTTTTCAATCATAGAAAAAATGTTTTTGAATGCAAAAAAATATTTGAGATTCAAAAAATTGCACTTGAACACTTTTTTTTTGATTGAAAATGTTTTCTTTGATTGAAGTAATCTTTTTTGTGTTTGGACCATGTTATGGGTAGGACATTTGTGTCTTAATTATTCAATCCCAAAAAAGTTGCTTCAATCAAAAAAAAAACATTTTCAATCAAAAAAAAATATTTTCAATCAAAGAAAAAACTGTTTAAATGCAAAAAAAAAAAAAAATCATTTGAAGTGTTTTTTTTTTTATTGAACTTTCTTTTTTTTTGAATGAAGTGAAAAAAGTTTTGAAGTCGTTTTTTTTTTAAATCATTTTGACACAAACGTACCGCAGTGGGGGCGGGTGCTTCCCCATTGGTCAGACATGCTTGAGTGACAAGTGTCTACACCAACGACGTCTTTCTGACAAGCAAGTCATGGTCGCCACTCGCCAGCGAGCCAGGAAGCAGTGGTGGAGTTGTTGGTAAGTAGATAAAACCGTATTAAAATGATTGGTGTCACGTTATTAGCCTACTCTGTTTGATATTTCGATTAAACATACAGCTTGCTAACTTAGCTCACGTTGACTAATTTGTGTGATGGTGTTAGATATCTGACGCCTCATATTGTCAGGCAGGCTAGCAGGGTGCGCTAACGGCTAATTGAATTGTTTATTTCACTTAAGTAACGTTACAGAGGCTTGCTATGTGCTAGTGCTATATTGTGTTATAATACGTAACGTCATTAGTGGTCAAACAACAGTCCACAGGCCAACTGTTGCCCACAGCGCTGCCTGTTTAGCAGCAACAGGTCATGCAGAGCCTGAGTCTATCTTCTCACACAGCCCACAGGATTACAGCTATTTGACCGTCCCGCTCTCTCTCTCGCTCACGGGTAGTGGTCTCCCCACCATCACAGTCAAATGCTCGCAGACACAGAGGCAGATGCTGTTATTTTGAGAGCGGGGCTTACATATGCCGTCCCGTACGGAAAATAATGTTGCATACCACCGGTAACATGAATATATATTCCGTTGCTCGGTGCGCAAACTAGCTGTGTCAGGCATTATTTATAAGTAGCCTAATGTCCTGCACAACTCCCAACTGCCAGTTTTCCATGTGGAGTTGTGCAGGACATTAGGCTACTTATAAATAATGCCTGACACAGCTAGTTTGCGCACCGAGCAACGGAATATATATTCATGTTACCGGTGGTATGCAACATTATTTTCCGTACGGGACGGCATATGTAAGCCCCGCTCTCAAAATAACAGCATCTGCCTCTGTGTCTGCGAGCATTTGACTGTGATGGTGGGGAGACCACTACCCGTGAGCGAGAGAGAGAGCGGGACGGTCAAATAGCTGTAATCCTGTGGGCTGTGTGAGAAGATAGACTCAGGCTCTGCATGACCTGTTGCTGCTAAACAGGCAGCGCTGTGGGCAACAGTTGGCCTGTGGACTGTTGTTTGACCACTAATGACGTTACGTATTATAACACAATATAGCACTAGCACATAGCAAGCCTCTGTAACGTTACTTAAGTGAAATAAACAATTCAATTAGCCGTTAGCGCACCCTGCTAGCCTGCCTGACAATATGAGGCGTCAGATATCTAACACCATCACACAAATTAGTCAACGTGAGCTAAGTTAGCAAGCTGTATGTTTAATCGAAATATCAAACAGAGTAGGCTAATAACGTGACACCAATCATTTTAATACGGTTTTATCTACTTACCAACAACTCCACCACTGCTTCCTGGCTCGCTGGCGAGTGGCGACCATGACTTGCTTGTCAGAAAGACGTCGTTGGTGTAGACACTTGTCACTCAAGCATGTCTGACCAATGGGGAAGCACCCGCCCCCACTGCGGTACGTTTGTGTCAAAATGATTTAAAAAAAAAACGACTTCAAAACTTTTTTCACTTCATTCAAAAAAAAAGAAAGTTCAATAAAAAAAAAAACACTTCAAATGATTTTTTTTTTTTTTGCATTTAAACAGTTTTTTCTTTGATTGAAAATATTTTTTTTTGATTGAAAATGTTTTTTTTTTTGATTGAAGCAACTTTTTTGGGATTGAATAATTAAGACACAAATGTCCTACCCATAACATGGTCCAAACACAAAAAAGATTACTTCAATCAAAGAAAACATTTTCAATCAAAAAAAAAGTGTTCAAGTGCAATTTTTTGAATCTCAAATATTTTTTTGCATTCAAAAACATTTTTTCTATGATTGAAAAGGTTTATTTTTTGATTGAAGTGATTTTTTTATTGAAAATATTTTTTGTTTGTTTGAAGCAACTTCTTTTTTGATTGAATTATAAAGACACAAATGTCCTACCCATAATATGGCCCAAACACAAAACAACAATACTTCAATCAAAAAAGTTGCTTCAAACAAAAAAACCTTCACTTCTATCAAAAAAAACATTTTCAAGCAAAAAAAAATAGTGTTCAAATGCATTTTTTTGAGTCTCAAATATATTTTTGCATTCAAACACTTTTTTTCTTTGATTGAAACGGGTTTTTTTGATTGAAAATATATTTTTTGATTGAAGCAACCTTTTTTTTGATTGAATAATAAAGACACAAATCTACCTCCATACGGTTCTGACCCGGTTCTTCCAACTCAAACTCACTGTCAGCAGTGTGTGTGTGTGTTCACTATCAACATAGTTCAGGCCTGCGTCATCTCTTTGTGTGTGTGTGTGTGTGTGTGTGTGAGAGAGAGTGAGAGAGAGAGAGAGAGAGAGAGAGAATACTGTGTGTGTGTGTGTGTGTGTGTGTGTGTGTGTGTGAGAGAGAGAGAGAATACTGTCATGTGAGTGTGAGACTGTGTGTGTGTGTGTGTGTGTGTTCACTATCAACATAGTTCAGGCCTGCGTCATCTCTTTGTGTGTGTGAGAGAGAGAGAGAGAGAGAGAGAGAGAGAATACTGTGATGTGAGACTGTGTGTGTTTGTGTATGTGTGAGAGAGAGTGTGAGTGTGTGTGAGAGAGAATACTATGATGTGAGTGTGTGTGTGTGTGTGTGTGTGTGTGTGTGTGTGTGTGTGTGTGTGTGTGTGTGTGTGTGTGAGAGAGAGAGTGTGAGTGTGTGAGAGAGAGAATACTATGATGTGAGTGTGTGTGAGAGAGAGAGTGTGAATGTGTGAGAGAGAATACTATGATGTGAGTGAGTGTGTGTGTGTGTGTGTGTGTGAGAGAGAGAGAGAGTGAGTGAGTGTGTGTGAGAGAGAGAGAGAGAGAGAGAGAGAGAGTGTGTGTGAGAGAGAGAGAGAGAGAGAGTGTGAGTGTGTGAGAGAATACTATGATGTGAGTGAGTGTGTGTGTGTGTGTGTGAGAGAGAGAGAGAGAGAGAGAGAGTGAGTGTGTGTGTGAGAGAGAGAGAGAGAATACTGTGGTGTGTGTGTGTGTGTGTACGGCTGTAAGGTCAGAGGTGAGTGTGTTTTTCATCCCGTCTAACAGAATCACAGCAGCTGAAACATTTATCATGTCAGTCACACACTCGATTATTGATTTCACACTGATGAATGAGATCCGAGTGTCACACACTGATGATGATGATGATGATGATGTGTATAACGATGACCTCCAGACTGAATGACCTCTGCAGGCCTGATGAGGTCAAACAACACCAACGACTTAATCAGCAGCTGTGTGTGTGTGTGTGTTTAACAGCTTGAGGAGAATATCTGCGTCATCTCACACACACACACACACACACACACACACACACACACACACACACACGTGATCAATCCTCATGAAAACACACTGTAATCATCAAACATATCAGTGACTAGAGTTCATGAAGGAAGGATTCATAAGAATCAAAAGGAATCACTAATAAAATGCATTAATCAGAATAAAATGAATAATTTCGCAGTGGAAAATGTGAAATACATTCTCTCTGTAATTTTTTATTTTAAGTAGAGCTTTTTAGAGCATTTTATTTTGAATATTTATTTTAAATTATTTATATTTATTTAACAAAACGTCATATTTTTAGTAATTGTTTTATTTCAAATAAAATGTTTTTAGTTAGTTTTTTTTAATTGTATAATTTAATTATTATCTTTTGATCAACTCAAAAACTCCCTGATCTAATGAAAATAAATATATAGTTTACAATTTTAATGCATAATCTGTTGCATTGATTTTAATTTATGCTAATATAAACGTAGTAAAGTAAAAAACAAAAATACGCAAGTAAAACTTGTTTTTAATTTTTGTTTTAAAGAAAGGAAATGTTTTCTCACTGCTGTGACTCTTGTTTTCATTAGCGATTATGAAACATGATTTATTAGATTGTACCTTTTTTATTTTATTCAGTCGACACTTTTTAAGAAATTTTTTTAAGCAAATATAATTTGAGTTTTTAGCAATAACAGACGATATATTATCATAACCATAAATGTTTATGAACAGCCACAGAAGTCAATCAATCATACACTATTCTGACGTGTGTGTGTGTGTGTGTGTGTGTGTGTGTGTGTGTGTGTGTGTGTGTGTGTTTCAGACTCGGAGGAATCGGCTCCGCTGACATCGGCTCAGTTCAGATACAGTGAGTTCAAATCATTATTATTATTTTTTGTGTGTTTATTTATATAGTGTGACGTCACACGGTCGAACGGCTTGATTAGAGACGGGGGAAACATAAGGAGATTTAAAAAAACCACTGGATGAATTTGTATCATTATATGATGGTTGTGTACAGGCTCTGCCCACACACACTTCAGCACAATCAGCTTGTAAAAGTGCATGTACCATTATATGAGCCCTTTAAGGAGGAAATCATGAAGTAAAGCGAACACAACATGTCATCTGTACACATGAGCTGTTACTAACACACACACACACGTATTAGCGAACACAACATGTCATCTGTACACACATGAGCTGTTACTAACACACACACACACGTATTAGCGAACACAACATGTCATCTGTACACATGACCTGTTACTAACACACACACACACGTATTAGCGAACACAACATGTCATCTGTACACACATGAGCTGTTACTAACACACACACACACACGTATTAGCGAACACAACATGTCATCTGTACACATGAGCTGTTACTAACACACACACACACGTATTAGCGAACACAACATGTCATCTGTACACACATGAGCTGTTACTAACACACACACACACGTATTAGCGAACACAACATGTCATCTGTACACATGACCTGTTACTAACACACACACACACGTATTAGCGAACACAACATGTCATCTGTACACATGACCTGTTACTAACACACACACACACGTATTAGCGAACACAACATGTCATCTGTACACACATGAGCTGTTACTAACACACACACACGTATTAGCGAACACAACATGTCATCTGTACACACATGAGCTGTTACTAACACACACACACACACGTATTAGCGAACACAACATGTCATCTGTACACATGAGCTGTTACTAACACACACACACACGTATTAGCGAACACAACATGTCATCTGTACACATGAGCTGTTACTAACACACACACACACACGTATTAGCGAACACAACATGTCATCTGTACACATGAGCTGTTACTAACACACACACACACGTATTAGCGAACACAACATGTCATCTGTACACACATGAGCTGTTACTAACACACACACACACACACGTATTAGCGAACACAACATGTCATCTGTACACATGAGCTGTTACTAACACACACACACACGTATTAGCGAACACAACATGTCATCTGTACACATGACCTGTTACTAACACACACACACACGTATTAGCGAACACAACATGTCATCTGTACACATGACCTGTTACTAACACACACACACACGTATTAGCGAACACAACATGTCATCTGTACACATGACCTGTTACTAACACACACACACGTATTAGCGAACACAACATGTCATCTGTACACACATGAGCTGTTACTAACACACACACACACACACGTATTAGCGAACACAACATGTCATCTGTACACATGAGCTGTTACTAACACACACACACACGTATTAGCGAACACAACATGTCATCTGTACACATGAGCTGTTACTAACACACACACACACACGTATTAGCGAACACAACATGTCATCTGTACACATGAGCTGTTACTAACACACACACACACGTATTAGCGAACACAACATGTCATCTGTACACACATGAGCTGTTACTAACACACACACACACACACGTATTAGCGAACACAACATGTCATCTGTACACATGAGCTGTTACTAACACACACACACACACACGTATTAGCGAACACAACATGTCATCTGTACACACATGAGCTGTTACTAACACACACACACACGTATTAGCGAACACAACATGTCATCTGTACACACATGAGCTGTTACTAACACACACACACACACACGTATTAGCGAACACAACATGTCATCTGTACACATGAGCTGTTACTAACACACACACACGTATTAGCGAACACAACATGTCATCTGTACACATGAGCTGTTACTAACACACACACACGTATTAGCGAACACAACATGTCATCTGTACACACATGAGCTGTTACTAACACACACACACACGTATTAGCGAACACAACATGTCATCTGTACACACATGAGCTGTTACTAACACACACACACACACACGTATTAGCGAACACAACATGTCATCTGTACACATGAGCTGTTACTAACACACACACACGTATTAGCGAACACAACATGTCATCTGTACACATGAGCTGTTACTAACACACACACGTATTAGCAAACACAACATGTCATCTGTACACACATGAGCTGTTACTAACACACACACACACACACGTATTAGCGAACACAACATGTCATCTGTACACATGAGCTGTTACTAACACACACACACGTATTAGCGAACACAACATGTCATCTGTACACATGAGCTGTTACTAACACACACACACGTATTAGCGAACACAACATGTCATCTGTACACATGAGCTGTTACTAACACACACACACACACACGTATTAGCGAACACAACATGTCATCTGTACACATGAGCTGTTACTAACACACACACACACACGTATTAGCGAACACAACATGTCATCTGTACACATGAGCTGTTACTAACACACACACGTATTAGCGAACACAACATGTCATCTGTACACATGAGCTGTTACTAACACACACACACACGTATTAGCGAACACAACATGTCATCTGTACACACATGAGCTGTTACTAACACACACACACACGTATTAGCGAACACAACATGTCATCTGTACACATGAGCTGTTACTAACACACACACACACACACACGTATTAGCGAACACAACATGTCATCTGTACACATGAGCTGTTACTAACACACACACACACACACGTATTAGCGAACACAACATGTCATCTGTACACATGAGCTGTTACTAACACACACACACGTATTAGCGAACACAACATGTCATCTGTACACATGAGCTGTTACTAACACACACACACACGTATTAGCGAACACAACATGTCATCTGTACACACATGAGCTGTTACTAACACACACACACACGTATTAGCGAACACAACATGTCATCTGTACACATGAGCTGTTACTAACACACACACACACGTATTAGCGAACACAACATGTCATCTGTACACATGAGCTGTTACTAACACACACACGTATTAGCGAACACAACGTGTCATCTGTACACATGAGCTGTTACTAACACACACACACACGTATTAGCGAACACAACGTGTCATCTGTACACATGAGCTGTTACTAACACACACACACACGTATTAGCGAACACAACATGTCATCTGTACACATGAGCTGTTACTAACACACACACACACGTATTAGCGAACACAACATGTCATCTGTACACACATGAGCTGTTACTAACACACACACACACGTATTAGCGAACACAACATGTCATCTGTACACATGAGCTGTTACTAACACACACACACACGTATTAGCGAACACAACATGTCATCTGTACACATGAGCTGTTACTAACACACACACACGTATTAGCGAACACAACATGTCATCTGTACACATGAGCTGTTACTAACACACACACACACGTATTAGCGAACACAACGTGTCATCTGTACACATGAGCTGTTACTAACACACACACACACGTATTAGCGAACACAACATGTCATCTGTACACACATGAGCTGTTACTAACACACACACACACGTATTAGCGAACACAACATGTCATCTGTACACACATGAGCTGTTACTAACACACACACACACGTATTAGCGAACACAACATGTCATCTGTACACATGAGCTGTTACTAACACACACACACACACGTATTAGCAAACACAACATGTCATCTGTACACACATGAGCTGTTACTAACACACACACACGTATTAGTGAACACAACATGTCATCTGTACACACATGAGCTGTTACTAACACACACACACGTATTAGCGAACACAACATGTCATCTGTACACACATGAGCTGTTACTAACACACACACACACGTATTAGCGAACACAACATGTCATCTGTACACACATGAGCTGTTACTAACACACACACACGTATTAGTGAACACAACATGTCATCTGTACACATGAGCTGTTACTAACACACACACACACGTATTAGCAAACACAACATGTCATCTGTACACACATGAGCTGTTACTAACACACACACACGTATTAGCGAACACAACATGTCATCTGTACACACATGAGCTGTTACTAACACACACACACACACGTATTAGCGAACACAACATGTCATCTGTACACATGAGCTGTTACTAACACACACACACACGTATTAGCGAACACAACATGTCATCTGTACACACATGAGCTGTTACTAACACACACACACACACGTATTAGCGAACACAACATGTCATCTGTACACACATGAGCTGTTACTAACACACACACACACACGTATTAGCGAACACAACATGTCATCTGTACACACATGAGCTGTTACTAACACACACACACACACGTATTAGCGAACACAACATGTCATCTGTACACACATGAGCTGTTACTAACACACACACACACACACGTATTAGCGAACACAACATGTCATCTGTACACATGAGCTGTTACTAACACACACACACACGTATTAGCAAACACAACATGTCATCTGTACACATGAGCTGTTACTAACACACACACACGTATTAGCGAACACAACATGTCATCTGTACACATGAGCTGTTACTAACACACACACACACACGTATTAGCAAACACAACATGTCATCTGTACACACATGAGCTGTTACTAACACACACACACGTATTAGCGAACACAACATGTCATCTGTACACACATGAGCTGTTACTAACACACACACACACACGTATTAGCGAACACAACATGTCATCTGTACACATGAGCTGTTACTAACACACACACACGTATTAGTGAACACAACATGTCATCTGTACACATGAGCTGTTACTAACACACACACACGTATTAGTGAACACAACATGTCATCTGTACACATGAGCTGTTACTAACACACACACACACGTATTAGCGAACACAACATGTCATCTGTACACACATGAGCTGTTACTAACACACACACACACGTATTAGCGAACACAACATGTCATCTGTACACACATGAGCTGTTACTAACACACACACACACGTATTAGCGAACACAACATGTCATCTGTACACACATGAGCTGTTACTAACACACACACACACGTATTAGCGAACACAACATGTCATCTGTACACATGAGCTGTTACTAACACACACACACGTATTAGCGAACACAACATGTCATCTGTACACACATGAGCTGTTACTAACACACACACACACACGTATTAGCGAACACAACATGTCATCTGTACACACATGAGCTGTTACTAACACACACACACACGTATTAGCGAACACAACATGTCATCTGTACACATGAGCTGTTACTAACACACACACGTATTACATCTACAGTTCTGCTGCACAACGCCATTCCCTTCGTGGGCTTCGGGTTCCTGGATAACGCCATCATGATCGCCGCCGTGAGTCATAATCACTGCATCATTATGATCCATTACTGAGCAAACATGATCTTTATGATCCATAACTGAGCAAACATGATCTTTATGATCCATAACTGAGCAAACATGATCATTATCAGAGGCTTCCAGCTTCACATCAGCCGTCTTTGATTGATTATTATTCAGTGAATGATAATAATGGTAGAAACATGAGTTATGACACTAGAACATCATACTTGACCAGCTAACGTCTCAATCGTTTTTCTGTTTTGAGAACTTGTTTTATTAAACACTGTTTTATGTTTGTCTTCGTCTGTGATGATGCGTGTCCTGCTGTTTTAAAGGGGACTCAAATAGAAATGTCCATCGGATTGACACTGGGAATATCAACCATGGCAGGTATACACACACACACTCACTCACTCACTCACTCACTCACTCACTCACTCACAAACACACACACACTCACTCACAAACACACACACACACACACACACACACACACACACACACACACACACACACACACACACACACACACACACACACACTCACTCACATACTCACACACGCACACACAAATGTGTAATTTGAGTGTTGGTCTTCATTGTTATATCTGATGCTCTATGATTGTCTGTGTAAAGATGAGACTGACTCTCAGTGACTGTGTTTCAGCGGCGGCTCTGGGGAATCTGGTGTCGGATCTCGCTGGACTCGGGTAAACACTGAACTCACGTCAACGAGTGTGTGTGTGTGTGGGGGGGTTAACTCACTGTGTGTGTGTGTGTGGGGGTTAACTCACTGTGTGTGTGTGTGTGGAGGTTAACTCACTGTGTGTGTGTGTGTGTGTGTGTGTGTGTGTGGGGGGGTTAACTCACTGTGTGTGTGTGTGGGTTAACTCACTGTGTGTGTAAAGCTCGGGACACACCAAGCCACCGGTCGGCTGTCGGGCCGTTTTAGAGCGTCGGCCGACTCAGTTTCCTCAGTGTGTTCCACATGGTTCCACACAGTTCTGCACGGTTCCACACGGTTCCGCACGGCACGGTTCTGCACGGTTCCGCACGGTTCTGCACGGTTCCGCACGGTTATGCACGGTTCCGCACGGTTCCACACGGTTCTGCACGGTTCTGCACGGTTCCGCACGGTTCCGCACGGTTATGCACGGTTCCGCACGGTTCCGCACGGTTCCACACGGTTCTGCACGGTTCCACACGGTTCTGCACGGTTCCGCACCGTCGGCTGATACTGGTGCTTGTCAACTTTTTTTGGCCCGATTCGACATGTTGAATCGGCGTCGGTGAGAGGGAGAACTCTGATTGGCTGTTCAGCTCAGTGAACGAGAATTATAGCAAAACAGCAAGCAAAGAAGTCCAAGGTACAGACAGAAGACCGTTCTAATGTTACATCATCTGAGTGTTCCTCAGCGGAGATTCAATATTAACACCAGCGGAGTGGAGTACAGAACGTGTTTAGCAGGACTGATATTCAAACGGTAAGCGCTGATTTGTTCATGGTTTGTGTTTCTGGCGCAGAACACACACACGCAGCACAGAACACACACACTAGCTGTCAGTCGGCTGTAGTTCTCTCCTGTGTTCACACTCAGCTTTCCCCCGGCGCAGGCGACGACACCTCGGCTTTCATCAGCGCTAGTTCTGTGGCATCGGTTTGGTGTGTCCTGGGCTTTAGTGATGATGTGTGTGTGTGTGTGTGTGTGTGTCGAGACAGCTTTATTTATACAGCGCATTTTACAATACAGTTTCTCAGCAGCTTTACAGAGATAACAGGAAAATAATGCAACAAAGTTTGTTTCCAGAAGAGAATAGCGTCTCAGTCCAGCTTCAGTGCGTTCAGTGATGCTTCAGTTCTGCTGTAAAAAAGTTATTTAGTTCAGTTATATATACAGCGGCTCTGGAGGAAACCGTGATGTCATCGTCCAGCTCAGTTCAGTTCTCATATAATGCTGTCGATGCAGGAGATCAATAATATTGTTGAATATTACAGTTTTTTCACAATCGCTATGACAATTTTTTCAACACTTTTAACAAATCTCCTAAACTCCTAACGCACCAACACACCGACAACACACAACTGGCGAACATGCTCAAAATCACACATTGTAAACTAAACTCCAACACTAATTATCAAACTACAATAATACACTAGCAGCAATACACCATGTCTACCAAAACACTGCAAACATGTCTCAGAATCAAACAATGTTTCAAAACACTAACACATGTTCTCGTCCAACAGGAAGATTTAGTCAATCACAGCACAGTGTCATATAAACACTATCATCAGATGGAATTACAGAAACTGCATTAGTTTACATGTGTCAGGGGTATGCCCTTATACCACACACAGTATACTGCACTGATCAGGGGTATGGCCTTATACCACACACAGTATACTGCACTGATCAGGGGTATGGCCTTATACCACACACAGTATACTGTACTGATCAGGGGTCTGCCCTTATACCACACACAGTATACTGCACTGATCAGGGGTATGGCCTTATACCACACACAGTATACTGCACTGATCAGGGGTATGGCCTTATACCACACACAGTATACTGCACTGATCAGGGGTATGCCCTTATACCACACACAGTATACTGCACTGATCAGGGGTATGGCCTTATACCACACACAGTATACTGTACTGATCAGGGGTCTGCCCTTATACCACACACAGTATACTGTACTGATCAGGGGTATGGCCTTATACCACACACAGTATACTGCACTGATCAGGGGTATGGCCTTATACCACACACAGTATACTGCACTGATCAGGGGTATGGCCTTATACCACACACAGTATACTGCACTGATCAGGGGTATGGCCTTATACCACACACAGTATACTGCACTGATCAGGGGTATGGCCTTATACCACACACAGTATACTGCACTGATCAGGGGTATGGCCTTATACCACACACAGTATACTGTACTGATCAGGGGTATGCCCTTATACCACACACAGTATACTGCACTGATCAGGGGTCTGGCCTTATACCACACACAGTATACTGCACTGATCAGGGGTATGGCCTTATACCACACACAGTATACTGCACTGATCAGGGGTCTGCCCTTATACCACACACAGTATACTGTACTGATCAGGGGTATGGCCTTATACCACACACAGTATACTGCACTGATCAGGGGTCTGGCCTTATACCACACACAGTATACTGCACTGATCAGGGGTCTGCCCTTATACCACACACAGTATACTGTACTGATCAGGGGTATGGCCTTATACCACACACAGTATACTGCACTGATCAGGGGTATGGCCTTATACCACACACAGTATACTGTACTGATCAGGGGTATGGCCTTATACCACACACAGTATACTGCACTGATCAGGGGTATGGCCTTATACCACACACAGTATACTGTACTGATCAGGGGTATGGCCTTATACCACACACAGTATACTGCACTGATCAGGGGTATGGCCTTATACCACACACAGTATACTGTACTGATCAGGGGTATGGCCTTATACCACACACAGTATACTGTACTGATCAGGGGTATGGCCTTATACCACACACAGTATACTGCACTGATCAGGGGTCTGGCCTTATACCACACACAGTATACTGTACTGATCAGGGGTATGGCCTTATACCACACACAGTATACTGTACTGATCAGGGGTATGGCCTTATACCACACACAGTATACTGCACTGATCAGGGGTATGGCCTTATACCACACACAGTATACTGTACTGATCAGGGGTATGGCCTTATACCACACACAGTATACTGTACTGATCAGGGGTATGGCCTTATACCACACACAGTATACTGTACTGATCAGGGGTATGGCCTTATACCACACACAGTATACTGTACTGATCAGGGGTATGGCCTTATACCACACACAGTATACTGCACTGATCAGGGGTATGCCCTTATACCACACACAGTATACTGCACTGATCAGGGGTCTGTCCTTATACCACACACAGTATACTGTACTGATCAGGGGTATGGCCTTATACCACACACAGTATACTGCACTGATCAGGGGTCTGCCCTTATACCACACACAGTATACTGCACTGATCAGGGGTCTGTCCTTATACCACACACAGTATACTGTACTGATCAGGGGTATGGCCTTATACCACACACAGTATACTGCACTGATCAGGGGTCTGCCCTTATACCACACACAGTATACTGTACTGATCAGGGGTATGGCCTTATACCACACACAGTATACTGTACTGATCAGGGGTCTGGCCTTATACCACACACAGTATACTGTACTGATCAGGGGTATGGCCTTATACCACACACAGTATACTGTACTGATCAGGGGTATGGCCTTATACCACACACAGTATACTGTACTGATCAGGGGTATGGCCTTATACCACACACAGTATACTGTACTGATCAGGGGTATGGCCTTATACCACACACAGTATACTGTACTGATCAGGGGTATGGCCTTATACCACACACAGTATACTGTACTGATCAGGGGTATGGCCTTATACCACACACAGTATACTGCACTGATCAGGGGTCTGCCCTTATACCACACACAGTATACTGCACTGATCAGGGGTCTGCCCTTATACCACACACAGTATACTGTACTGATCAGGGGTATGGCCTTATACCACACACAGTATACTGTACTGATCAGGGGTATGCCCTTATACCACACACAGTATACTGTACTGATCAGGGGTCTGCCCTTATACCACACACAGTATACTGTACTGATCAGGGGTATGGCCTTATACCACACACAGTATACTGTACTGATCAGGGGTATGGCCTTATACCACACACAGTATACTGTACTGATCAGGGGTATGGCCTTATACCACACACAGTATA
>CM038628.1:44999992-45052492 GCA_021554675.1 Leuciscus idus | reverse complement strand
TTGCTCAGAAATATTGATGTTATTTGTGAATGTGCTTTTGAGAACATGTGACGTCAAACTCGTTGTTTTCACTGGTGATTCTTCAGAGGAACTACAGGCAACACTTTACAATTATGACAAAGAACATTTATTCATTTTGATTTCAACATTTATGAATTCACTAGTCAAATCAATAATATGATTTAATGGACCCGAGCTAACATGAGCTAACAGCTGTGTTTTTATCAACTAACATTAAGATTAATAAATAATGTAACAAATGAGTTGCTTAGTAACTAACGGGCTCTTTGTTGTAAAGTGTTGCCGATTATAAAGGACATAAACACCCGCTGGAGTTTCACACTGCAACTGATCTCAATAAAATGCCTTTATTGACAATATTAAAACCACACTGCATTATTATCATTATTATGTACAGTCTGTGTGTGTTCATCATCTCTAACACAGAACTAGAGGAGAGCGGAGAGGGTGTGTGTGTGTGTGTGTGTACAGTCTGTGTGTGTTAATCATCTCTAACGCAGAACTAGAGGAGAGCGGAGAGGGTGTGTGTGTGTGTGTGTGTGTGTGTGTGTGTGTGTGTGTGTGTGTGTGTGTGTGTGTGTGTGTGTGCAGAAATAAACAGGTCCACATCTCTGCTACATCATATAGATGCAGAAACACTGATATCCACTCTTAATAATAACCCTTTATGATCCCTGCTCTCCTTCCTTCTGTGTTCTGTTCATCGCTCTGAATCCCATCCGGAGAAAGTCTCTGACAAAACACAACATTTATTCTGCTTTTTGTTCAAAATGTAGCTTTTTTATGAACTTGTCCACAGTGTTTATATAATAATGCATGAAGCTGGAATAAAAACTTTTGTTTAAAAGCAGCGGCTCTGGTCTTTCTTTGGACATATTTTTTGAAAAACCTGCAAAACTTTCGTTCATCTTCGGCACGCAGAGATATTCTTAATGGCATCTGAGTGACTTCTGTCCCTCCACTGAAGCCTAAACTCTAAACACACTTCATAAAGACATCATTATAGAAATCCATGTGAAGTAAGAGGAGAGCGTTATGAGTGTTTGCTTATCAATGTTTATATGTGAAATACAGCCACACTCACACAGCTTTAGCACAGTTACAGTTACATTACTTTCTTTCCCCGAAAATGATCCGATCCGTGACTCAGAAACTGTAATATGATCCGATCCGTGAGATTAGTGATGTGTTGCACCACTCGTCAACAGAGGGACAGACATCTCAGGTTTCGTTAAAAAGATGAGCGATAAAAACATTGACAGCCAATCAGAATCCATCGCAGATGAACGATAAAAACATTGACAGCAAATCAGAATGAATTAATTATTTAATTGATGATGAATGATAAAAACATTGACAGCCAATCAGAATCCATCGCAGATGAACGATTAAAAACATTGATAGCCAATCAGAATCCATCGCAGATGAACGATGACAGCCAATCAGAATTAATTAATTATTTATTTGATGATGAACGATAAAAACATTGACAGCCAATCAGAATTAATTAATTATTTAATTGATGAATGATAAAAACATTGACAGCCAATCAGAATCCATTACAGATGAACGATAAAAACATTGACAGCCAATCAGAATCCATCGCAGATGAACGATAAAAACATTGTCAGCCAATCAGAATGAATTATTTAATTGATGATGACCGATAAAAACATTGACAGCCAATCAGAATGAATTATTTAATTGATGATGAACGATAAAAACATTGACAGCCAATCAGAATCCATCGCAGATGAACGATAAAAACATTGACAGCCAATCAGAATCCATCACAGATGAATGATAAAAACATTGACAAAGATCTTCATCTGTGTTCTGAAGATGAACAAACGTCTGGCGAGTATCTGATGACGTTACTGTCCCTTTAAGAACGAGTCACTGAAGCTTCTTTGGGGAATCTGCTTTCACGAGAGTGTCTCCTCTTCCAGTAACGAGAGTAATCGTCGTGCTCCACCTTCACTGGTACGGCAGCATCCGTGTCATCAACGATAAAAACACTGACAGCCTATCAGAATCCATCGCTGAAGAACGATAAAAACATTAAGAACAAATCAGAATCCATTGCTGAGGAACGATAAAAACATCGACATGGATCTTCATTTAGGTTTACGAAGATGAACAGACGTCTGGCGAGTATCTGATGACGTTACTGTCCCTTTATGAGCGAGTCACTGAAGCTTCTCTGGGGAATCTGCTTTCACGAGAGCGTCTCCTCCTCCAGCAACGAGAAGTCGTCGTGCTCCACCTTCACCGGTCCGGCAGCATTCGAGAGCTCCTGCTGAAAGCTAGCCGCGGTAGCCGTCTGCTGGCAGCGCGCCTGATGCTTGAGGAAGCTGTCCCGCCACACGATCTTCTTCCCGCAGAGCGCGCACTCGTACGGGCGCAGGCCGCCGTGCGTCTTCACGTGTTTGGTCAGGTGGTGCTTCATCTTGAAGCTCTTGGCGCAGACGGGGCAGGAGAACGGGCGCAGGTTCAGGTGTTGCATCTTCACGTGCCGGTCGCGCATGCTCTTCAGCGTGTACGCTTTCCCGCAGTGACAGAAGTGGACTTTCGGCGTCGCAGAGAGAGGAGAGCAGGGAGGATTCTGGGAAACCGTTGCGTTGGCGATCTCATCCGGCGTTTCATCGTCCTCCTCGTCTTCGTCCACCGACGGCCACTCGCTCTGCCACAGGCTCTCTCTGAGACGCCCGTCCGACTCCACGCCTCCTGAGAGAAGAACACAAACACAGTCAGAAACAGCGCGGTGGCGCCCCCTGGTGGACGGGAGCTAAACGGCAGTGATGAAGAAGCTCCACTCACCGGCCTGGCGCTCCTCGCTCTTCATCCTCAGTTTATCCTCGTCCTCCGCCGGCTCTCCGACGCCTTCATCCGCCTCCACCCGCTGCTCCTCCTCTTTCGCTCCTCGGAGCCGAACGCGGATTCGGTGTCTCGCGGCGAAATCCGTTTCAATGGACGGGAGAGGCGGGTGCGGATCCGGCCCACACTCAGGCTCGGTCCGCAGAGGAAACGTCAGGCTGCTTCGGCTCCACCGGCTCTGCTGAGGGCGCCTCCATGTGGCCAGAGGCGGAAGCGCACGTTTCTCGGCAGTGTGTTCGCCCGGCGGGTCCGACGGGTCGGGGAAGCAGCAGTCAGAGCTGCTGGGCGACTGATGGCTCGAGGAGCTCGCCACGCCCGGGCTGACCTGCGCTAGGGGTCGCGACCTCTTGAGGATGTCCGTGCACTTGTCCACGATGTGCCACATCTGGAGGAAGCTGGCCACGGTGACGTAGTTGATGATGTCGTCGCGCACGATGCTGAGCTGCCCGGTGTAGGCGGAGTTCAGGACGCTCTCGAAGGCCAGCGGGTCCATGACCGAGGGAAGAGACACCGTGGTGACGTTCTTCAGCAGAACCTGGACACAGGTAGAACAGGCCGCAGTGTTCAGAGCTGCGGCACCAAGGGTTCGTTTCCCAAAGCCAACTGTGATCGCAATTTCCATTGAACTCTATTGGTAACGATGGAACTTAGTTGGCTTTGGGAAACGCACCCCTGCTAAACTGTGATTCTCTGCTGCTAAACAACCACAGGCCAGATTCAACAGACATTCTTAAAGGGATAGTTCACCCAAAAATGAAAATTAGCCCATGATTTACTCACCCTCAAGTCATCCTAGGTGTATATGTCATTCTTCTTTCAGACGAACACAATCAGAGTTATATTAAAAAATGTCCTGGCTCTTCCAAGCTTTATAATGGCAGTGAATGGCTGTTTCAGTTTTAAAGTCCATAAAAGTGCATCTATCCATCATAAAAGTGCATCTATCCATCATAAAAGTGCATCTGTCCATCATAAAAGTGCAACTATCCATGATAAAAGTGCATCTATTGATAAAAGTGCATCTATCCATCATAAAAGTGCATCTATCCATCATAAAAGTGCATCTATCCATCATAAAAGTGCATCTGTCCATCATAAAAGTGCAACTATCCATGATAAAAGTGCATCTATCCATCATAAAAGTGCATCTATCCATCATAAAAGTGCATCTATCCATCATAAAAGTGCATCTATCCATCATAAAAGTGCATCTATCCATGATAAACGTGCATCTATACATGATAAAAGTGCATCTATACATGATAAACGTGCATCTATACATGATAAACGTGCATCTATCCATGATAAAAGTGCATCTATCCATGATAAAAGTGCATCTATCCATCATAAAAGTGCATCTATCCATCATAAAAGTGCATCTATCCATCATAAAAGAGCATCTATCCATCATAAAAGAGCATCTATCCATCATAAAAGAGAATCTATCCATCATAAAAGAGCATCTATCCATCATAAAAGTGCATCTGTCCATCATAAAGTGCTGCATATGGCTCTGAGGGGTTAATAAAGGCCTTCTCATCATGGATTGATGCACTTTGATGGACTGAAAACAGAAACGGCCATTCACTGCCATTATAAATCATGGAAGAGCATTCATTTTTGGATGAACTATTCCTTTACTGACTTATGTTGTTGACTATAATGTTGTTTACATATGCAAATTAGGTACTCATTAAATATGCACTAATTTGCATACAAATATCGGACGGACGGATGGAAGATGGATGGATGGATGGACAGAACATGTTGTGGAAGAGGAATAAAGCTCAAAACTGACCAGCGCATGAAAACACTACAATTTTGCCTTTAGAATATACAGTTACATTCCTTTAGATTGTAATCGCAATTCCTGGAAAGAATGTTTTAATCAGCTCTTAAAGTTAGAATAACCTCCAGCTTAAACTCCCAAGATGTTGAATGAATTTATTGTTTTTTTTTCAAATATTTCAAGCACTTATTCAATACAGTTACTCAAGATTAACTCAAATCATAAGAACTCAAATTAAATCACCAACTTGTAAAAAAGTTCAGTTTTGTCATGAGATTAGATTGTAAATAAATCACTTCACTGTCAGCACTGTAACTATATAGTGTTCTCGTGCTGTAGTGTTCTCGTATAGTGTTCTCGTACTGTAGTGTTCTCGTATAGTGTTCTCGTACTGTAGTGTTCTCGTACTGTAGTGTTCTCGTATAGTGTTCTCGTACTGTAGTGTTCTCGTACTGTAGTGTTCTCGTATAGTGTTCTCGTACTGTAGTGTTCTCGTATAGTGTTCTCGTACTGTAGTGTTCTCGTACTGTAGTGTTCTCGTATAGTGTTCTCGTACTGTAGTGTTCTCGTACTGTAGTGTTCTCGTATAGTGTTCTCGTACTGTAGTGTTCTCGTACTGTAGTGTTCTCGTACTGTAGTGTTCTCGTATAGTGTTCTCGTACTGTAGTGTTCTCGTACTGTAGTGTTCTCGTACTGTAGTGTTCTCGTATAGTGTTCTCGTACTGTAGTGTTCTCGTACTGTAGTGTTCTCGTATAGTGTTCTCGTACTGTAGTGTTCTCGTACTGTAGTGTTCTCGTATAGTGTTCTCGTATAGTGTTCTCGTACTGTAGTGTTCTCGTATAGTGTTCTCGTACTGTAGTGTTCTCGTACTGTAGTGTTCTCGTATAGTGTTCTCGTACTGTAGTGTTCTCGTATAGTGTTCTCGTATAGTGTTCTCGTACTGTAGTGTTCTCGTATAGTGTTCTCGTACTGTAGTGTTCTCGTACTGTAGTGTTCTAGTATAGTGTTCTCGTATAGTGTTCTCGTACTGTAGTGTTCTCGTACTGTAGTGTTCTCGTATAGTGTTCTCGTACTGTAGTGTTCTCGTACTGTAGTGTTCTCGTACTGTAGTGTTCTCGTACTGTAGTGTTCTCGTATAGTGTTCTCGTACTGTAGTGTTCTCGTACTGTAGTGTTCTCGTATAGTGTTCTCGTACTGTTGTGTTCTCGTATAGTGTTCTCGTACTGTAGTGTTCTCGTATAGTGTTCTCGTACTGTAGTGTTCTCGTACTGTAGTGTTCTCGTATAGTGTTCTCGTACTGTAGTGTTCTCGTATAGTGTTCTCGTACTGTAGTGTTCTCGTACTGTAGTGTTGAGCTTTGCAAGTATTTTCAGCATATGAATGATATTACAGTACTAGTGCTACGCCATTGTCTCCAGCCAATCACAAAAATATGTTCTAAGACCGGTTTGCAAACGTTCCCGTAAAGTTATGAAAACGTTATTTATGAATGTTCTTTGAACGTTGAAAATGTACATCTAAAAAAAGTGTTACACTTTGTTTTAAGGTGTCATTGTTACAGTGTAATTATATATTTAAGTACTGAGTAATATTAAGCAACTACATGTACTTACTATAGTTCGTTTAGGGTTAGTTGCATGTAATTATGCATAATTTACTGTTAATACTATGGTAAGTACATGTAACATATGTAACAAGGACACTAAAATAAAGTGTTACCAAAATGTGCTATGCTATTGTTACGGAAATGTTCAATTTTAAAAAAGAACGTTCTAGAACACGTAGCAACATTTTAAAAATGGAATTCTGAAAAACGTTCCATTTGTACTAACGTCATAACTTTGAACGAGCGTTATATTACCGTTACTGGGAGAACTTTAAGAGAACCTTGTTAGAACGTTTGCTGGGCAGGTCGCGAGAAATCACTCAAAGTATAACATCAAACAGACATTAATATGCAGATGAGAGGGTTTGTATGTGTGTGTGATGACATCAGTTCCACACACACACTCACCTGGTCATGGAAGTACGGGGAGGATGCGGCCAGCACACACCTGTGCGCGCGGAACACGTGACCCTGCACCTGTATGGACAGGTCACACAGCTGACCCTCCTCGCGCTGCCGGTTCAGGTTCTCCAGAACCGCGGCGCGCGCGCTCGGGAAGCACACTTGCAGAACCGGGCCCGGGGGCGCGCTCGCGCGACCAAGGATCTGCTCCATCCTACCAGGGAGAAACCGAGTCCTGATCCGGGATCAGCAGCTCAACTCCAGATATATGCACATCAAATCCCGTTTATTCCGGTTGTATTCGGTGTTAGGCCCGCTAGCAGATCATAACATAATCATATGAGGGCTTATGATCATGAGTTTACATCAACATGCGGCAAAGATCGGCGCGATTCAACCGGTCGACACACAATCTGCGAGTTTAACCACCGTGTGTATAATATATATGTTGATTATGATCCCTTGATCGGTTGAAATGAAATTTGAATGTGTTTATAATCTCACCTGCGTTCACTGTGATGGAGGTCTGCTGCGGAAGAGAGAGACACGCCCCCTCTCCGAGACCACGCCCCTTTTAAAAACACAGCGCTTATATATTCATATTCTTCATAAATGTTTTGGTTTTGTGAGTGTGTGTGTGTGTGTGTTCACAGTGATAACGACAAAGTATTGTTTGATTCTATTAGTGTCTCACATGAATGAAATGAAATGGCCAAATAAATATACAGAATAGAATAGAATCGTCCATGTGACAGATGCTGTAAGCCAATCCTGCTACAAAGGATGTCGGATTCATGAATATTAATTACGTGACGCCACATGACGTCCTTGTGCGTGCCCTTATTAATATTCATGAGCTGAGCAGTGCAGTCCGCGCGCGCCCCCTGCTGTCTGACTGAACCCACAAACCTGCAGTCAAAAGGATTAAAAACATTAAACATTAAAAATTATTTGCAATGCAATAAAGAATGACGTTCACAACTCTGATAAACCATAATCAAATTATTAATATAATGTTAATTAGCTAGATCTATCTGAATAACTGATTAGTAGAGAGCACGGTGATGCATGAAAAGTATTTTAATAGGAATTTAACTTTATGTTTATCATTATTTCAAAATGATATTGTACTGTCAATAATTGTATTTGGTATTAAATGGGACCTAGTTTGAAGGGAAACCTCGTATTTATTATAGTTAATGATCATATTGTGTATTTGAGTGAGTTTTGAAGGGGCTGCACCTGCGGGGAGCGTCGTGACGTCACCGCGGGGTCAGGTTGCGTCGCGCGCGCGCGCGGCCCGGGATTTTTACCGCAATGCATCAGAACTCAGCGAACGCGTGAACGAGCCGCTCAGAATGGCGTTTAAACCCGACAGATCAGCGAGACCCGATCATAAACACCAGTCTAATGCTTGAGGATTATTACACGCGAGTCAGAAGGCAAGTTTCAGATCTGTGTGCATGATTACAGTGATGATGCGTTCATGATCAGTGATGGAAATATATTCATAAATGAATGTGCATGCGCAGCGCGTGTTTATCAAGATACATGTGAAACATGCACAGATATAAATGATGCAAACAGAGGAATGAGTGTAAACACTGATATCAGATGATTGTCTGTGTTTCTCTGGCGTGTTTTCACACACTAAACATCTTTCAGAGCCAAACTGATGCTGGTCTAGTGTTCTGCAGGAGTCCATCACATCAGCGGGACGGGGCCCTTCAGAACCTCAGAACATGAAGATCCGTCACTGTGGACTCTAGAGTCTCAGAAGCCCACGAGAGAGAGAGAGAGAGAGAGAGAGAGAGAGAGAGAGAGATCACGTCGATCACGTGTCTTCTGTGAGCATCATGGACATGTGTGTGAGACGCCTGCTGCTCCTGTGTGTGTTCTTCATGATCTCAGGTTAGTCTGACCTGCAGGGGTCCGGGGCCCTCTGGGAGAGACAGGGGTCCGGGGCCCTCGGGGAGTGACAGGGGTCCGGGGCCCTTGGGGGCTGCAAGTATGTGACAGGGGTCCGGGGCCCTCTGGGAGAGACAGGTGTCCGGGGCCCTCTGGGAGAGACAGGTGTCCGGGGCCCTTGGGGGCCGCAAGCAAGTGACAGGGATCCGGGGCCCTCTGGGAGTAATGGGGCTCCGAGGCCCTTGGGAGCCGCAAGTAAGTGACAGGGGTCCGGGGCCCTTGGGGGCTGCAAGTATGTGACAGGGGTCCGGGGCCCTTGGGGAGTGACAGGGGTCCGGGGCCCTTGGGGGCTGCAAGTATGTGACAGGGGTCCGGGGCCCTCTGTGAGTAATGGGGCTCCGAGGCCCTTGGGGGCCGCAAGTAAGTGACAGGGGTCCGGGGCCCTTGGGGAGTGACAGGGGTCCGGGGCCCTCGGGGAGTGACAGGGGTCCGGGGCCCTTGGGGAGTGACAGGGGTCCGGGGCCCTCGGGGAGTGACAGGGGTCCGGGGCCCTCGGGGAGTGACAGGGGTCCGGGGCCCTCGAGGAGTGACAGGGGTCCAGGGCCCTTGGGGAGTAACAGGGGACTTATTTTTTAATAAAATATTTTTGTTTTTGTCTTGCATTAAATATTGATTATTTTAATAATTTTAAAACCATATTTATTACTTTATTATGTATTTAAAACAATTTGTATTCAGATTTATTTTAATCTTTTTATCTCATTTAAAAATATTTTTTATATTTTTTTTAAATAATACATTTGATGAAAATAAATACATATATAAAATTAGATGTAAATAAATAAACAAACAAAAAATAATATTAATAATACATTTAATAGAATTTTATTAAAATAGAGTAATACAATTTTAAATAACACATAATATGACAGTATATGCAGTGACAATAATGCAACGATGAAACATAATATAAACGGAATATCTCCAAGTAACAAATGTGTGTATGAAATATGTGAGATGTTGAGAGTATGAGTATGGTCTTTCCTCATGAGTATGAGCTGCTGGAGTACGGAAGGCCAACGGGGTCAATAGTCTTTAAATGAAACGCGCGACCGCCTCAACATGCGATAACGCAACTATTTTTTACGTGTTTCTTTTGTATGTGTAGACGCACGTTCTGGTCGTGTTAAGGCGTCAGTTGCCGTCGCGTTACTTTAGTACGTGTAAAGACGCAGTTTTACCATGTTAAGACGACCAATTTGAACGTGTTTCTCAACGCACACATTCTGGCCGTGTTCGAGCTTGTAATGTTTTTTTAAAGCAGACTTCCCTTTAGATTTACCCACATATTAATCCTTTAGTTTATATTGGCCTTGTTTTACTGATATCTTCAGTGCTAGAGTAAACTAATACATGTTACATTGTAAATTAAGTAAATGCTATGATCCATATTATAAATTATAATTTAAATATGGGTTATTAAATGTTTGTTTTAAGTTATTGGCCTATCATTTTCAAAAGTATATAACTTACACAGCATATATTTATAACCGAACACACACACACACACACACACACACACACACACACACACACACACAACTTTATTCACTTTCACATAATAATGTTTTTGTAATTTGGTGTTCAACCCAAAACCTTTTATTAGCTTTTTTTTTTTTTTGTCAGAGCTGTTGTGTAAACAAATTAAAATAAAAGTCTAATAAGACAGCAGGTTAAACTGAGTCCTCAGAACGAGAGTAAAGAGTAAAGAGTCTGTTTTATCAGTAAAAGCCAATAGCCACGGGATCTGAAGCACTGGCCAGGGTTAGGGTTAGGGTTAGGGCTAGGGTTAGGGTTAGGGTTAGGGGGCTTAAGCCCCGGATGTTTTGTTACCTTGTCTTTCTCATAGAGCAAAACAATTAATCAGAAAAACAAATGTGAATGAGATTACAGCAGCCGCGATCACCTAATCATGAAAAGTGCATATTACAGTTTTATTTCTATCTTTCCCTTTGCATTAAAGGAACTTATGATGTGCTTTTGCAGCGTTGAGCATTGTAGCCAATCACAGACATGTCTGTTGAACGCATCGGCCAATCAGAGGCGTTTAAATGAGTCGCTGTGCTGAAGATCACCGAGTTCTACACTTTCGCAAAAGCTGTCATTATTATTGGCAATAAACTTAAGATGCAAATAAGAGATTCACTGCAATATATTTGATACTCTTGATGCTGCTCTGATGCACTGCATCACACACCGCTCGGTTTGTTGTTAGGAAGACGGTTCAGCGGTCTCGCTCATCTGTGTCAGAGTGATTAAAGAAGTGAACGAATGACTGGTAAAATGTAAGTAGATAAACATTTAATATTTGACTGTTTTACAATAGAACTACCTCTGCCTCTGATTGGCCGATACGTTCAACAGACATGTCTGTGATTGGCTACAATGCTCAACGCTGCAAAAGCACGTCGTAAGTTCCTTTAATGCAAAGGGAAAAATAAAATATTATTTGCAAATAGTTACAATTATTTCACTAATACAAGAAGCCTTTCTTTTTCTTTATTCCCTTAAATCGCTTTTTATAATTAATTAATTCCTTTAAATAAAAATATCCAATTTTAGTTTGGGCTAAACCCCAAATATCCACTGACCTCAGAACTGGTCCTGGTACCGGCTACTATCAGAACTAATCTGCAACCACTAATGACTGCTGTAAGTGAAGGGACAGCAGATGTAAATGAGCTGTTAGCTAACACTGGGGCAATTACTCTTAATTGTGCATTGCCCCTGTAAGAATAAGCAGTAAAGTAAAGTAAAGTAAAGGATAGAAACAAACTTCTTAGAATTAATTTTCACTTTGTGAATCACAAGTGGTGATAAAAGTCTATGAACTTTAACTATTGTAAACACAAATGGAGACATGAGTTCTGCTATGAGCCTGTAGTTTGTGCTGTTCTGTCTCTGTTGTTTACAGTAAACATCGTCTTGGCTGATGAGTGCTATAATGACATTAGAATTTAGAGACCGGACAAATAGCCTGATTAACATCTATAACAAAAAATTACTATTCTGCATTCATTTAGTGTAAGTGGCGACTGATAGTGAATACAATAGCCTAATATAATATATAATGTACTGACGATAACACGGTTCTGCGCGCCTAATTTAGAAACAAATGAAACATTAAAAATGTGGAGTTTTTATATTTATAACATATGATAGAGTTAAGCAACATCACACGACCAAGAGCGCTGAATACCAGCATGACTGAAAATGTGACACTGATTTCATATTACAGTTCAATAAACAAGTAATTACTATTAAGTCACTTGCATTTTAGAAGCAATATTGGCATTTTTTGTTCTATTTCAGCAGCGAAAATAGTTCCAAAAACAGATCACAGAAGAACCACATCTCACAGGAACACTCAACCGTGCTTCATTACCGAATGATTCAGTGGTTTGAACGAATTGGTTGACTCAAAGATTCAATGAATTCCTATTAATTTGCCTCATTCCTGAATGAATCAGCCGTTTGAATGAATCGTTTGAATAAATGACTCAGTGACTCACTCATTAAGACGGTCCCCTGCCGCCACCTACTGGTGGTTTAGTTTCGTGTTTAAAAATATCATTCTTTCCAAAATTTCTTATTTGTGTCACCTTCCTTAAATAATTGCCCAAGTCATTTTTGCAGGTTTCTCAGAAAACACAAAAAACTGAACCTAACTTCAGAGGTTGAGTAGATTTTCGTTCTTCTTGGTGCAGCTGCCATCTTGAAAAGCTTGTAAAATTGCCTAAGTCACACTCTTGACATAGGCCATTACACTACAGGGGTAGAATTGCATGATCTGTTCAACTGAAGATGTGGGCGATTTTACCAGAGGTGGCCAGCATCATGAGGAGATGACTTATGCAAAAAAAAAATCTTTTTTGTCAAAAATGACTTCAAAAAATATTTAAAATAATCTCATTACATTGTTTAATGCAGTTTAATTTGATTGGTAACAGCCCTTTAGCATCTTATTATTCTATTTTAATTTATTGATGAAATTTAAGAATTTTAAATGAAAGATGAAGCATATAAACGATTAGGGGAAAATGCCCTTTATAAAGGTTAAAATATCATAAATATGGCAATGTATATATGTTAAAGCTGTCTGAACAGTGATGAGAATACTGATTCGGAATAAATAATATTTACAACACACACAAAAAAATATAATTTTTTTTTCCTGGACAAACAAATGTTTTTACTCGGACAAGTGAATGACCGACCGAAGGACAATCAAATGAAAAGGCTTAATGTTGAGTATTAATGTTGTATTATTATTATTCATTTATTTATAAGTTACAGTGGCAAGAATAACTTTGTGAAGCCTGAAGGGGGGGAGGTTCCCGGACAGGGTTTACATTAAGACAGGGGTATGCCTTAATCTAGTTAATCGTGCATTTCTTTTCTTTTATTCCACAGCTGATGTGTGCAGTTTTTTTCAGATATAACGTCTGATGTTTGCATACGAGCATACCAGTATACATTACGACATCCTTCATGAATAAACATGACGTCTGATGTTTGTATATATATACCAACGTACCATCGCATCACATATGCAAATGTAGTCTCAAATACAACAATTTCATTGGCTGCAGTGCGTGTTATTGCGTTAACGCGGACAAATGGTGCATGCTGACGCGGTCAAAATTCACGCATTTCGTTTAAAGACTTTTTGTCCCTGTTCGCCTTCCATACTGGTGAGATGTGTGTGAGCGTGACGTGTGTGTTTGTGCAGTGTCCGTGTGCAGCGGCGCGTGCGCAGAGGTGGACTCGGACACGGAGGCCGTCGCGGGAAGAGCCTTCAAGCTCGGGTGCATTTCCTGCAAGATGCGCGGGGAAGTGGAAGCCACGGCCACCGTAGACTGGCACTTCCGAGCGCACGGACAGGACGAGTTCATCCACGTGAGCGTTTGATTAAAAAATTAAACTAAATTAATTAATTTTATTAAAAAATAAAGGGTTTAAAATAAATGAATAATTGATTTAAATGAATAGATTCAATTATAATGAATAAATTGATTTAAATAAATAAATAAATGAATACATTCAATGTAACAATATATATTAAAATAAACAATTTTATGTACACAAATAAAAATGTCAATAAAATAATAAATGGTTTAAAATGAATAATTGATTTATATTAATAGATTAAATTATAATGAATAAATTGATTCAAATAAATACTTAAATAATGAATGAATACACTCAATGTAAATATATTAAAGTAAACACAATTTTATGAACACAAATAAATCAGAATCAGAAGATTTATTGTCATTGTCCAAAACTGAACAATGAAATTTCTTGGCAGCAGTTCACCCAATAAACAGAATCTAAATGTAAAATACAAGAAAATAAATAGTAAAACAATACCATAATAAATGTTAACAATTGATTAAAATAATGAACTGTTTAAAATAAATTAATAGAATACAAATTGATTTAAATAAATAATACACTAATACATTTAATATAAAAACTGATTAAAATAAACAAGATTTTATGTAAAAAAAATTATAAAAAATTATAAATTGATTAAATTAATTAATTTAAATGTATAAATCTAATTTAAATAAATAAATTGATTCAAATAAATAAATTAGATTCAAATCACTAAATACAAAGAGATTTAAATGAATAATAATGAATACATTTATTTAATGTAACAAAGATTCAAATAAACAGAATTTTAAATAAACAATTTGTTTTTATTTAAACAATTAAAACACGATTAAAAGAAATTAATACAAATTCCAAAACAAATAATACATTTGATTAAAATGTATTAAAATAAATACAATTAGATGAAAATTAATAGAAAACGTTCACTGTTATTAATAGAAATTAATAAAAAGTAAATTAACAAAAACGTATTAACATAAATAAATAAAACATGATTAAAATAAATGTATTTAAATAAATACAAAAAATGTATACATTTGACTAAAATAAATCTATTAAAATAGACTTGATAAAAATGTATTTAAATAAATAACACATCTAACAGTACCGTAGACAAGAATGCAATGATGTAACATAGCTGTAATAGTATTATACACAAATTTACAATATGAATTTTGACTATATTTATTTGGACGTTATACATAAAAATATTCAATGTAAACGCAAATGTGGGTGTGTTTTTCGGAGGACTTGTAATATAGATGGTGATTTTGAAGTTTGTGTGGTGGACAGATTTACAGCTACGACGGAGAGGAGTCGAACATCATCGACGAGCGTTTTCAGGACCGGATGGAGTGGCACGGCAGCAAGAAAACCTTCGACCTTCAGGACGCGTCCGTCGACATCCTGAACGTGACCTTCAACGACTCGGGCGATTACCAATGCACCTTCAACCGGATCCTCACCTACCAGCACTATGAGTACTCCACCATCGTTAGCAAACTGGTCCACCTCACCGTCGTGGCCAAAGGTATGGGGTTTACCATGGTGAAATCACTGTAATGCATGACTTACAGCGGCTGCCACTGTTTTAGGGCCATTCCATGTTTTTCTGGTGAAAGAAATACATAAATGAAGAAAAAAAGCCACAACTAAATACAAGTATCTTCATGAGCACAACCAATGGAAATGGGTCAAATTCAGCAATCTGCTCATGGAGCCACATTCAGATCCTCATATCTCTGAAAATGAGCTATTGTCACGTTTTGGTTTTGTCTTTGTCATGTTTCTGTGTCTTGTCATGTGATTCCCTGTTTGCCATGTGTCTTGTCATTGGTTTATTGTCTGATCATTGTTCACAGGTGTCCCTTGTCTTGTCATTAGTCCGTGTATTTAAGCCCTCATGTTTGCCATGTGTCTTTGTATTGTATTTTGTTTGTTTGTGTAACTGCTGTCGGTGAGTCTCGTGGTTCATGTTTTGCTATGCCAAGTCTTTGTTATGTATTTTGTTTTATATTTTGGATCTTTGAATAAACTGCACTTGGGTTCTACAAACTTGCCTCCAGTGGATCACCACGTTACAGAATATAAGACCCTTACAATGAACCCAGCAGTTAACCTCCTAAATCTACGGCAGGGGAATCATCACCTGGAAACACATGTTTTTGTGGACTCAGTCATCAGGTGGATTTTAATGACGTTGCTTTGAAAGACATTTTTCGGGTGAATCTGAATGAGCCCATTCGCTCCCAGCTTCCTGAGGGTAAGATCCACTGGTCCTTGGCAGAATACATAGACTATGCCTTGTTGTCAAGTGGCTCATCTTTTACTGTGGGTTTTGCGGATGAGGAGCCCCGAAACCCCACAGTACCCGCCGAGCCTGAGAATCTTAACGCCCGCCAAGTCTGAATCTCTTCACGCCATGCCTGTCAAGTCTGAGTCTCTTCACGTCATGCCTGTCAAGTCTGAGTCTCTTCACGTCATGCCAGTCAAGTCTGAGTCTCTTCACGTCAGGCATGTCAAGTCTGAGTCTCTTCACGTCAGGCCTGTCAAGTCTGAGTCTCTTCACGACATGCCTGTCAAGTCTGAGTCTCTTCACGACATGCCTGTCAAGTGAGTCTCTTCACGTCAGGCCTGTCAAGTCTAAGTCTCTTCACGTCAGGCATGCCAAGTCTGAGTCTCTTCACGACATGCCTGTCAAGTCTGAGTCTCTTCACGTCATGCATGTCAAGTCTGAGTCTCTTCACGTCATGCATGTCAAGTCTGAGTCTCTTCACGACATGCCTGTCAAGTCTGAGTCTCTTCACGACATGCCTGTCAAGTCTGAGTCTCTTCACAACATGCCTGTCAAGTCTGCCAAGTCTGAGTCTCTTCACGACATGCCTGTCAAGTCTGAGTCTCTTCACGACATGCCTGTCAAGTCTGCCAAGTCTGAGTCTCTTCACGACATGCCTGTCAAGTCTGAGTCTCTTCACGACATGCCTGTCAAGTCTGCCAAGTCTGAGTCTCTTCACGACATGCCTGTCAAGTCTGAGTCTCTTCACGTCATGCATGTCAAGTCTGAGTCTCTTCACGACATGCCTGTCAAGTCTGAGTCTCTTCACGTCATGCATGCCAAGTCTGAGTCTCTTCACGACATGCCTGTCAAGTCTGAGTCTCTTCACGACATGCATGCCAAGTCTGAGTCTCTTCACGTCATGCATGTCAATCTGAGTCTCTTCACGACATGCCTGTAAAGTCTGCCAAGTCTGAGTCTCTTCACGACATGCCTGTCAAGTCTGAGTCTCTTCACGACATGCCTGTCAAGTCTGCCAAGTCTGAGTCTCTTCACGACATGCCTGTCAAGTCTGAGTCTCTTCACGTCATGCATGTCAAGTCTGAGTCTCTTCACGACATGCATGCCAAGTCTGAGTCTCTTCACGACATGCCTGTCAAGTCTGAGTCTCTTCACGACATGCATGCCAAGTCTGAGTCTCTTCACGTCATGCATGTCAATCTGAGTCTCTTCACGACATGCCTGTCAAGTCTGAGTCTCTTCACGTCATGCATGTCAAGTCTGAGTCTCTTCACGACATGCCTGTCAAGTCTGAGTCTCTTCACGACATGCCTGTCAAGTCTGAGTCTCTTCACGTCATGCATGTCAATCTGAGTCTCTTCACGACATGCCTGTCAAGTCTGAGTCTCTTCACGACATGCCTGTCAAGTCTGAGTCTCTTCACGACATGCCTGTCAAGTCTGAGTCTCTTCACGACATGCCTGTCAAGTCTGAGTCTCTTCACGACATGCCTGTCAAGTCTGAGTCTCTTCACGACATGCCTGTCAAGTCTGCCAATTCTGAGTCTCTTCACAACATGCATGTCAAGTCTGAGTCTCTTCACGACATGCCTGTCAAATCTGAGTCTCTTCACGACATGCATGCCAAGTCTGAGTCTCTTCACGTCATGCATGTCAATCTGAGTCTCTTCACGACATGCCTGTCAAGTCAGCCAAGTCTGAGTCTCTTCACGTCATGCATGTCAAGTCTGAGTCTCTTCACAACATGCCTGTCAAGTCTGCCAAGTCTGAGTCTCTTAACGACATGCATGTCAAGTCTGAGTCTCTTCACGACGTGCCTGTCAAGTCTGAGTCTCTTCACGTCATGCATGTCAAGTCTGCCAAGTCTGAGTCTCTTCACGACATGCATGCCAAGTCTGAGTCTCTTCACGTCATGCCTGTCAAGTCTGCCAAGTCTGAGTCTCTTCACGTCATGCATGTCAAGTCTGAGTCTCTTCACGACATGCCTGTCAAGTCTGCCAAGTCTGAGTCTCTTCACGACATGCCTGTCAAGTCTGCCAAGTCTGAGTCTCTTCACGACATGCATGCCAAGTCTGAGTCTCTTCACGTCATGCATGTCAAGTCTTGAGTCTCTTCACGACATGCCTGTCAAGTCTGAGTCTCTTCACGTCATGCTTGTCAAGTCTGCCAAGTCTGAGTCTCTTCACGTCATGCCTGTCAAGTCTGCCAAGTCTGAGTCTCTTCACGTCATGCCTGTCAAGTCTGCCAAGTCTGAGTCTCTTCACGACATGCCTGTCAAGTCTGAGTCTCTTCACGTCATGCCTGTCAAGTCTGAGTCTCTTCTTCGCCCTGGCCAACCTGAACTTTCGTATCTGCCCTGGCCCCCTGAACTGTCGGGTTCGCCCTGGCCCCCTGAACTGTCGGATTCGCCCTGGCCCCCTGAACTGTCGGATTCGCCCGGGCCCCCTGAACTGTCGGATCCGCCCGGGCCCCCTGAACTGTCGGATCCGCCCTGGCCCCCTGAACTGTCGGATCCGCCCTGGCCCCCTGAACTGTCGGATCCGCCCTGGCCCCCTGAACTGCTGATGCCACCCTGGAGGCTTCATAGCCTGCCAGGTCCGCCCACGTTACGCCATGCCACGTCCCATGTCCTTTCCCCCTGCACGGGCCTGGCCCACCATACATCCCCCAAAACCTCCTTGGTTGGTCTCTTGTTTCATGTTTTGCCTTGTCAAGTCTTTGTTTTGTAATTTGTTTTATATTTTGGATCTTTGAATAAACTGCACTTGGGTTCTACAAACTTGCCTCCAGTGGATCACCACGTTACAGGTATATAGAGCCTTAAAAAATTAGATTCAAAAAGAAAAGTTTAAGAACCAACATCTAAAAGGACATTGAGATATCTTTAATACTTCTTGAGTAACAGACACACTGAAAAAAAATACTATTTTTGTCTCTCAGACTGGTTTGTTCTATGCGATTGGTTTAATGGAGGGAAACCAGATATATTTGTAGTTTCAACATTGTTTGTTCTTCAGACATTCCTCTTTAAATGCAGTCAGTATCAGTAATCAAGTACAAGTATCCGCTTTATGCAAAGTGTCCAACATTTGGTTTTCACAAATTTAACAATTTACTCCTGGAGCTGCATTGAGATCCTCATATCTGTAGACCCGAACCATATAAAGCCTTAAAAATTAAGATACCAAAAGAACAGTATGTTAAGAACCAACATCTAAAAGGACATTGAGATATCTGTAATACTTCTTGAGTTACAGACACACAAACATGATAAAAGTGCTTTTTTCTTATCTTTGAGCCATCATCGTTGGCATATAATGCAACAAAGATTGATCAAGTCAACATATTTTACTAATAGAGCCACTGATCTCTGTGTAAAACTAAAATCATCAAGCTGCCGTCTTTCTGAAGCCCTTTTCCCCCTCCTGTAACTTGGCTCCGAATCACAGATGAAAATTGAGAATTGACGCCCCTCTACAAAACAGATTACTACGTAAATATACATGCATGGCATTTCATATTTGAATTTCATCCCTATTTATGTTTGTCTTTCTTCAGAAAATATATTAACAAAGTGTGTCTGTCTCTCTCAGCCACGCGTGGGACAGCTTCCATCGTGTCGGAGGTGATGATGTACGTGACTATCATTGGGCTGCAGCTCTGGCTATTGGTGGAGATGATCTACTGTTACAGGAAGATCGCGGCGGCGGGAGAAGAAGCTCTGAGAGCCAGCGCGTGAGTATCTGAAGTCTAGGGCCCCTATCATACAGCCAGTGCAAAGCAGCGTCAGGCGCGACGCAAGTGTGTTTTGCTAGTTTCAGCCTGACGCAGTTTTCATTTTCACGTCCTGCGCCACATTGTTTAAATAGCGAACCACAGCATATTAGTGCACACACACACACACACACATACACACTGTGTATCTCATATTATACACACACTCTGCTTATTACACACACTCTGCTTATTAAACACACAGGGAAACGCAGCCGCACACAATATGCCAAATATGAAAAATAAAAGGATTACAATGTAAAAGATTATTATTGTGTACATAAAGATATGGTGAATCGGCTTGTCCCGTAGATGGTGCGCTTCAACCTCACGCGCACGCACGCACACACACACACACACACACACACACACACACACACACACACACTGCTTTAACCTCGAGCACGAGCAGATCCGTTTCCTCGCTAGAGAAGCATTCAGTCTTTCCGTTTACAAATTCCTCCATGTAAATAGGGAATCCGCCATGGCACGAGCACAACTGGCTTTTAAAGGGAATGGGAGATTAGACTCTGATTGATTTATTGCTCGTTACGCCCAAAACACACTCATTATTCATTAAAAGTATAGACGACCCTTTTAGACCATGTGCTGGGAGCGGCGACCATTTTTCCCGTCGTTAAACTATCAAAAGTGTATTCGGACACGCACTAACTGAACTTGCACCCTGCGCTTTAGACCATGAGCTTAAAATAGGGCACTATAACAATATTTGTACAGTAAATTCACTCGTCACCATCCGACATTATTTGTTAATGCATAACCTTATTGTAAAATGTTACATAATATCTTAACATCTTCATGCCTGATAGTCGCATTTATCAGATTCGAGACGGATGATCATGTAGTTACATTTTGTGATGGTATAAAGATGAATCTAATAGCCAGACTAAAAAGGTACGTCGTTAAATACAGGCTCTCGTTATTGTTGCAGAAGCAAAGACTTAAACCTGAACTCATCATGTTGCGTTTGTGTTCTGTGTTGCAGCGCGGAGTATTTAGCCATCGCATCTGAGGGCAAAGACAACTGCGCCGGTGTGCAGGTCGCAGAATAACACAGGTGAGATAACTAGCAGCAACGGGCCTGTTTACGCCACACACAAACACAACTTATGCTGGCTTGACAAAGCCTCGTCTGAAAGCTTCCTAGCTTGTTGTTAGCGTGTTTTAGCATTTTGCTAACATGAATTAGCATGTTGCTAACATGATTTGGCATTCTGTTATCATGTTATAACATTAACATGCATGTATTAACATGTTGCTAATGTTTTAGCACATTGCTAGCATGAATTGGCATGTTGCTGTCATGAATTAACATGTTTTAACACATTGTTAACATTAATTAGCATGTTCCAAGCATGAATTAGCACATTTCTTGTTCATACTGCTCGCATTTTTCAGCATGCTGCTACTGTTTTAGCATGTTGCTAGCATGTTTTAACACATTATTAGCATGAATTAGCATGCTGTTGACATGAATTACCACATTGCTAACATTATTTATCATGTTGTTAATGTTAATTAGCATTCTGCTAGCATGTTTTATCACATTAGCATGATTTAACATGTCATTATCAGGTTTTTTACAAATTACTAGTATGATTAAACATGTTGCTATCATGTTTCAGCACATTGCATTTACACATTGCTAGCATGATTCAACATATTGTTAGCACAAATTAACATGTTAACACGAAAAACACATTTCTAGAATGATTTATCATGTTGTTAACATTATATAACATTTTGTTAGCATGATTTAGCATGATGGTAGCATGTTTTAACACACCGCTAGCATGCTGCTGGCACATTTTAACACACTGCTAGCTTGGATTAGCATGTTCTGAGAATGCTTTGCTAATGTTCCCATTAACTTGTGAAAACTGTTGTATGAAAGTTAAAAAATGTCCAGTTTATTAAATGTTTTAAAATGTAATTTTTTTCTCTTGGTTATGTTAACGTTAAGGGGACATTACATTGTATCATTCTTTAATCATTTTGGGAACGTTACTTTTGATTGTTCTCTGAATGTCTAAAACAAGTAACATTTAAAAAATGCTAGACAAACATCCAACTAAAACATTTCAGAGAAAACGCTCCATGATCGATGTATAATAATGTTTTTGTGCTAGTGTTTAGAGAACATTATTAAAGATCAGATAACTGAACGAACGTTTCTATTTTGTTACTGTAAGAACGTTTGTTCGTAGTTTGGAGAGAATGTTAGCACTCGCGCTAGAACTGAAACGCTGCTGATTCACAACGTTGTTCTGGTTTCTGCAGGTTTTTCCCAGGAGCCTCTCCTGAACTGCTGTCACTCACTCCTGTTTTATCTGCTGTTGTTCCTGGCGATCGATCCTCTGTTCCGCATGATTCCTCACGCTATGCATGAACCGAACGCTCATCCCGAGAACTCACTGCATTATTCCTCCTCGCTCATAGACAAACGCAGTACTATGAGTTTGCACTAGAGGTCAGTAAAGAGCAAGGAATCTCTGCTGATTGAGGCCAAACACACACACACACACACACACTCACACACTCACACTCACACACACACTCACACACACACTCACACACACACACTCACACACACACACACTCTCACACACACAGACACTCACACACACACACACTCACACACACACATATAGATATATTATAGTGACTGTAAGATGATCTGGAAGCCGATCTCCATGCACTGCTGAAACTGCATGAGTAAAAAAGAGAATCTGAAGAAACTTCCTTTATATACGTAACAATAATTCATGATCCTGATAGAGTTTATCAATCATATCTGTATAATGTGGTGCAATATGACAATAAACGTCTCGGTTACGTATGTAACCCTCGTTCCCTGAAGGAAGAAACGGGAGACGTAGTCGATGTGTCGACTGATTGGGATCACGCTTCGGGAGCCTGTCATCTTCATCTTATCATTGTCATCTTCATCTTATCCCGAAGCGCGGGTATAAACACGGTCACAGATGCACGACCACTTGTTTTTCGCTGAGGAGCCGCGTGGACCCCGGAGTCAGCGGTGGTCCAGCAATAATGGCGACGGGACTACGTCTCTGTTCCTTCCTTCAAGGAACGAGGGTTACATATGTAACCGAGGCGTTCCCTTTCAGTGCACGTTCGACGTACAGACTGATTGGGATCCCCATTAAAACGCCACTAGTGCTGCCACCTTCCAGTGCCTAGACAAAAGCTTTCTGATTCCTCCGCATTATTGAGGCATCATGATGTGCGGCAATAGAGGCAACATACATTTTGAGGGTGGAGGGAAACAGCCCTCGCTCCCTCGCTGTGTGCCAGCGCATCCGTGCCGAGGGTCCCCTCGGTCAGGGAGTAAAACAACTGGCAATGGGACGAGTCCGGATAGGCAAACAGATCGATCTGTGTGGCCCCAAAGTGGTCCCAGATCAGCTGGACCGCCTGGGGATGGAGTCTCCACTCTCCTTGGGCCACAGGCTGTCGTGAGAGCTCGTCGGCGGCACAATTGAGCAGGCCGGGAATGTAAGTGGCACGGCCCAGCCGGTGTTGGAGGCATCTGTGGAGACCACAGCATGCCTGGACACTTGTTCTAGGGGCACTCCGGCCCGGAGAAACGAAGGGTCTGATCATGGGCTGAGGGTTTGGCGGCAGGCTGGGGTGATTGTCACACTGAGCATGCCGCTCTGCCACGCACACCTCGGGACTCTGCCGTGATATGCCCCAGGAGCCTCTGAAAAGGTTTTAGTGGGACCACTTTTCTGCTCTTGACAGTAACCCTAACCCTAACTGTATATATCGTATATATTGTCTGAGTGGACCAGTTGGGATGCACTCTCCAGGCTTCCACGAACCAGGCCAGGGGAACCAGAGGCACCACAGACGTACCCAAGCTGGGGGAGTGAGGTGGAGGACAGGGACCCAGCTCGGAAGGCCCCGGGGCGGCCCAAAGTGGGGTCTGAGTGTGCGGTGCAACACTTACCTGTCTCCACGGGTCGGCAGGGGGGTGCGCAAGAAGGTGTTTGACTGAGACGGGCTGGGGGGCCTGCCTGCGGCCGGCTCCACGCTGAGGCCTGGTTGGAGGCTGCGGCGGTCTAGCGGGAGAAGAGGCAAATAGGGAAATAGGGGAGTCCAGGAACCGAACCTTGTCAGCATCCCCCAATTTGGCCAGGTTAAGCCAGAGGTGGTGCTCCTGGACCACTAAGGTGGACACCGCCAGACCGATCGCGCAAGCTGCCACGGCCGTGCCCCGGAGGGCAAGGTCAGTTACAGTGCGGAGCTCACCTATGAGTACACAGTCTGGGCTACCCTTGTGCATGTCCATGAGTGCCTTGGCCTGGTGGACCTGTAGCAATGCCATGGCATGCAGGGAGGAAGCAGCTTGCCCACAGGCTTTGTAAGCCCTGCCCGTGAGAACGGACAAGAACTCACAGGCCTTAGAGGGGAGACGAGGATCCCCCTTCCATGAGGTAGCGGTCGCCGGACACAGGTGCATCGCGACAGACATCTCCACTGGAGGGATAGCCTCGTAACCCTTCACCGTTCCTCCGTCAAGGGTAGTAAGTGGGGAGGAGCTACTCAGGCAGTTTCTGGCAGAGAAAGGTGCCTTCCACGACCTGGTAAGCTCTTCATGCACTTTGGGAAAGAAAGTCACTGGGGTGGCGGTATGAGAACCAGCCCAGCCCGTCCCGAGATACCAATCATCCAACCGAGACGGTTCGGGACACGGTGGAGGATTCCACGTGAGCCTGACCACCTCGTCGGCCAGTTTCAGCATAGCTGACATCTCTGGATCCGGCTCGGGCAACGTTACTCTCCCCGAAAGGGGTAACGCAGCCGAGTCATCATCTCCAGAGCTCGGCTCACCCTCCGATGCTGCAATCGGCATTCTGTCCTCTGGAGGGGCCCCGAATGAAACGGCTGGTCGGTCCATTACAAAGGGACCTGTGCGCTCAACGGGGGGCTCCACCGGCTGCGGTGTAGTAGAGGAGTGAGGGGGCCACAGGGATTGGTTACCGGGTGGGGAAGCCGTCACAATAATACTCCGATCACCCAACCCACACGGCGCCTTAGAGCGGGGAATGGTAATGGGGACTCCACCTTCACGCATGAAGGCGAGTCTCGATCTTAGCACCGTGATAGTCATGTTCCTGCAATGAGAACATGAACTATCCACAAAAGCTGCTTCAGCGTGCAGGAGCGCGAGATGTAAATACTCGAAGATGCGTTTTATCAATACTCGAAGATGACAGACTCCCTGAGTGTGATCTCAATCAGTCGGTACGTCGACTACGTTGAACGTGACCGAACTGAAAGGGAACACTAGTTCTCCAATGTAGCAGAATTATATTGTAGGAGGGTTTAAACACTGAACGTTTCAGTGCAGACGATCCAATCACAGGCCTGCGTTTCTGCTCATGTGACGTTCAGTGAGAGAGAGAGAGAGAGAGAGAGAGAGAGAGAGAATGTAAATTAAACGAGTTGAAATGAATCTTGTTGACTGTTTGATTTTGTTTGTTCACATTATTAATGCATCAATCGACAGGAACGATGAATGATGCTTTTTGTCATAAAGTCAAACGACAGGACGCAAAACCAAACTACATGAAATATAATTTAACATAATATTTCTTAATGAGCATTATACTGACAAAACTGAAGAATTGTTTATATTATTACTGTTATGATTTCCTATGTTTTTGCATATTTCCTGTAAGCATGAAATAGTCTGTTTTACACAAGATTGTACTAAAGATACCAGATGTTTATGATGATTATTGACTTGCCGAATTAAACCTGCTTTTGTTGAAACATTCTGTGCAGTTTCACTGTAGTTTTGAGTGAAGTGTGTAAAATACTAATTAGTTTCTATTGTTTCATCATTTCAATATTTTCTGCTCACTTTACTTCTGTACTGTAATCATTTTTAGACTTTATTTCAAACAAGTTGTGTTTATTTTTATCAACTTATTTATTAAATCGTTTTAATTTAGTAATTTATTTGTTAACATCAAATGTTTTTATTTTAATTCATTTATCTATTTTATTTCAAACTATTAATTTATTTTAATCAAATTTTATTGTTTTTATCAATGTATTTATTTTAATCAAATAAATTTATATATTTTATCATATTCATTTATTTACATCCAATTTTATTTATTTTATTGTTTATTTTTCTCAATTTTAATTAATTAATTAATTTATTTATTATTGTTATATTTTATGATGTATTTTTACAGTTTTTCTCTAGACTTGCGGCCACAAATATCACTCTGAGTCTTAAACACACGTGAATGACATCATCATCCTCCAGGAAGTGACACTGACATCATCATCCTCCAGGAAGTGATGTGGTTTTGGAGGGAAAACAGCTGCACAAACACTGCTGTTATTTGAGGAATTCTGGGATGTTTTGTGGTGGTTGTTGGTTTGTGACACTTTAATATTCCAGTAGTTTCATTGAAAACTGAATTTCAGCTCAAAATTACTTTGTTTCAACCTTTTGGATTCTATTAGATGATGATGAAGAATATGATGATGATGAAGATGATGATGATGATGATGATGATGTTTCTGCTGCAGTTTTCAGACACTAGGAGTGACATTTTATTTGAATTACATATTTACATTACACATTATAGTTTGTTATGATTATAAAAATATTTAATTAAAATAATGAAATACAATAATTATAAATGGAAAACATTTTCAGAATATTCAAAAACTGAATAATAATAATAATATTTAATTGCAATAATTAAATAATATATTTATAAATACATTTTATTTTACAGTAACCACGAATAGTAATTTAATTTAATGTTTATATAAATATATACTTAGTTATCTTAATGAAATATTATTATATTATTATAAGTATGATTTAAACCATGCTAATGCAATTCCACTAATGCCAACATAATTTTTGAGTCTATGTAAAAGACACGATCAGATGTTAAGAGCAAATTATTTATATATATATATAATTTGACGTAAATTTACAGTTGATGAATCTTCTTGTTCACATGTATATTATAATTTAAATACAATTTTACAGTTTTGCATTTATGTGAATAGGTAAGTTTCCTTAGGGCGCAAAGAAATATAGAGCTGAGTATCATCAGCATAACAGTGAAAACTAATGCCATGCTTCCTAATGATATCTCCTAAGGGTAGCGTACAGAGTGAACAGCAGCGGTCCTGGTACTGAGCCTTGTGGTACGCCATACTGAACTTGTGATCGATGAGACATCCTTTCATTTACTGCTACAAACTGATAACGGTCAGATAAGTATTTAAACCATGCTAGTGCAATTCCACTAACGCCAACATAATTTTCGAGTCTATTCAAAAGAATGTACAGAGATACAACCACGATCGGATGATAAGAGCAGATCATCTGTGACTCTAACGAGAGCCGTCTCAGTACTATGGTACGGTCTAAATCCTGACTGAAAATCCTCCAGATTCCATTTCTTTCTAGAAAGGAACATAGTTGTGAGGATACTGCCTTTTCTAGTGTCTCTGACAGAAAGGGTAGATTCGAGATCGGCCTGTAATTGATTAATTCTGTACGATCAAGTTGTGGTTTTTTAACAAGTGGTTTAATCATAGCCAGCTTAAAGGTTTTCGGTACATAATGACAAAGATGAATGAATGATATTAAGAAGAGGATCTGTGACCTCTGGAAGCATCTCTTTCAGTAGCTTAGTCGGTATAGGGTCTAACATACATGTTGTCGATTTAGATGATTTAACGAGTTTAGACAATTAATCAAATTTTTCTTCAGGGAGACTACAATGCACTGCCTGATGCGATACTGTAGTAGACGGTTGCATACTTATAATTTTCTCCCTGATATTATCAATCTTGTAAGTGAAGAAGTTCATAAAGTCATTACTGCTGTGCTGCTTGGAAACTTCTGAATAGAAAGATATGGATGGATGGAAATGGAATTCTGAAAAAACGTAACATTTGTACTAACGTTTTGAGAGCGTCAAACTTACATTTTAAGAACGTTAAAACAACATTTTAAGATTTGCTATGCTAATATTACAGAACGTTTCACTATTTTTTATTTTTTACAGACTTAATCGACTTTGTCTCCACTCAGATCACTAAAATATGTTCTAATAAAAGGTTCGCAAAGTAAACGTTCCCATTATGAAAACGTTATTTTCGAATGTTGTGTGTACAAAATTTACTTTAAAAAAAAATGCTAAGCTAATGTTATGGGAACATTCCTTTTATTTGCAAACTTTATCAGGAAGACGTTCTAAAACAAGTAGCAAAACGTTACATTTGTGCTAACGTCATAACTTTGAACAAGCGTTCTATTACCGTTACTGGGAGAACTTTAAGAGAACCCTGTTAGAACGTTTGCTGGGCAGGTCGCGAGAAATCACATTAATATGCAGATGAGAGGGTTTGCATGTGTGTGTGATGACATCAGTTCCACACACACACTCACCTGGTCATGGCAGTACGGGGAGGATGCGGCCAGCACACACCTGTGCGCGCGGAACACGTGACCCTGCACCTGTATGGACAGGTCACACAGCTGACCCTCCTCGCGCTGCCGGTTCAGGTTCTCCATAACCGCGGCGCGCGCGCTCGGGAAGCACACCTGCAGAACCGGGCCCGGGGGCGCGCTCGCGCGACCAAGGATCTGCTCCATCCTTCTGTAACGCAAAGTTGAGATGTGGCCCAGAGAGAAAAAAACAATAGGTGTCGGAGGAAAAGATGCACGAGAGACGAGAGATGGCGTATTTTCCCCGTGTTTAATAAAATTACTCAAACGTCACACTCGTCCGCATACATGGGGATCGAGTGAGAAAAAGTATACAAACAAACATCCAGTTCTGGTCACAAATATAAAAGGAAATAAAAGAAAGAGTAAAAAGGTCGGTAGAGCGGTTATCTCTTCTCCTCACCGGTCAAATCTATAACTGACACTCTACGCACATGCGCAGTTCACATTTCACCTCAGATTAACATAAAAGCACAAAGTGACCGTTAAGGGGGTCGCACACCGGACGCGCAGCTCGGCGGCGCGCCACGCAGCGCCACGTCTTTTAAATTCGAACACATTATTCTCTATGAGAGTACACACACCGGCGGCGCCTTTCGGCGTCTGTCCGCGGCGGCTCAGGACCGTGTTCAAAATCCTGCCGCGCCACAGAGCGCCATTTACATAGTTTTATATAAAATTTACATGTGTGTGTCTCAAATCGTAGTTAATGTATATACGGACTTCACCCTGTGCTGCAATATACATTTAGTTTTATATTTATTTACAGAAATCAGAAAATTGCTGATGTTATCGGATTTTCAGATGAGAGTTGTCCTAGACGTGGCGCGACGCGGCGCTGAGCTGCGCGTCCGGTGTGCGGCCGCCTTTACACTACTAGGGAGAAACCAGGTCCTGATCCGGGATCAGCAGCTCAACTCCAGATATATGCACATCAAACCCCGTTTAGCAGATCATAACATAATCATATGAGGGCTTATGATCATGAGTTTACATCAACATGCGGCAAAGATCGGCGCGATTCAACCGGTCGACACACAATCTGCGAGTTTAACCACCGTGTGTATATGTTGATTATGATCCCTTGATCGGTTGAAATGAAATTTGAATGTGTTTATAATCTCACCTGCGTTCACTGTGATGGAGGTCTGCTGCGGAAGAGAGAGACACGCCCCCTCTCCGAGACCACGCCCCTTTTAAAACACAGCGCTTATTCATATTCTTCATAAATGTTTTGGTTTTGTGAGTGTGTGTGTGTGTGTTCACTGTGATAACGACAAAGTATTGTTTGATTCTATTAGTGTCTCACATGAATGAAATTAAATGGCTAAATAAATATATAGAATAGAATAGAATCGTCCATGTGACAGCTACTGTGAGCGGATTCATGAATATTAATTACTTGACGCCACATGACATCCTTGTACGTGCCCTTATTAATATTCATGAGCTGAGCAGTGCAGTCCGCGCGCGCCCCCTGCTGTCTGACTGAACCCACAAACCTGCAGTCAAAAGGATTAAAAACATTAAACATTAAAAATTATTTGCAATGCAATAAAGAATGACGTTCACAACTCTGATAAACCATAATCAAATTATTAATATAATGTTAGTTAGCTAGATCTGTCTGAATAACTGATTAGTAGAGAGCACGGTGATGCATGAAAAGTATTTTAATAGGTATTTAACTTTATGTTTATCATTATTTCAAAATGATATTGTACTGTCAATAATTGTATTTGGTATTAAATGGGACCTAGTTTGAAGGGAAACCTCGTATTTATTATAGCTAATGATCATATTGTGTATTTGAGTGAGTTTTGAAGGGCACCTGCGGGGAGCGTCGTGACGTCACCGCGGGGTCAGGTTGCGTCGCGCGCGCGCGCGGCCCAGGATTTTTACCGCAATGCATCAGAACTCAGCGAACGCGTGAACGAGCCGCTCAGAATGGCGTTTAAACCCGACAGATCAGCGAGACCCGATCATAAACACCAGTCTAATGCTTGAGGATTATTACACGCGAGTCAGAAGGCAAGTTTCAGATCTGTGTGCATGATTACAGTGATGATGCGTTCATGATCAGTGATGGAAATATATTCATAATTGAATGTGCATGCGCAGCGCGCGTTTATCAAGATACATGTGAAACATGCACAGATATAAATGATGCAAACAGAGGAATGAGTGTAAACACTGTGTTTCTCTGGCGTGTTTTCACACACTAAACATCTTTCAGAGCCAAACTGATGCTGGTCTAGTGTTCTGCAGGAGTCCATCACATCAGCGGGACGGGGCCCTTCAGAACCTCAGAACATGAAGATCCGTCACTGTGGACTCTAGAGTCTCAGAAGCCCACGAGAGAGAGAGAGAGAGAGAGAGAGAGAGAGAGAGAGATCACGGTCGAGCTCAGTGTCTTCTGTGAGCATCATGGACATGTGTGTGAGACGCCTGCTGCTCCTGTGTGTGTTCTTCATGATCTCAGGTGAGTCTGACCTGCAGGGGTCCGGGGCCCTTGGGGGCCGCAAGCAAGTGACAGGGGTCCGGGGCCCTTGGGGGCCGCAAGCAAGTGACAGGGGTCCGGCTCCCTCTGGGAATGACAGGGGTCCGGGGCCCCTGGGGGCCTCAAGTGACAGGGGTCCGGGACCCTTGGGGAGTAACAGGGGTCCGAGGCCCTTGGGGAGTGACAGGGGTCCGAGGCCCTTGGGGAGTGACAGGGATCCGAGGCCCTTGGGGAGTGACAGGGGTCCGAGGCCCTTGGGGAGTGACAGGGGTCCGGGACCCTTGGGGAGTAACAGGGGTCCGAGGCCCTTGGGGAGTGACAGGGGTCCGAGGCCCTTGGGGAGTGACAGGGATCCGAGGCCCTTGGGGAGTGACAGGGGTCCGAGGCCCTTGGGGAGTGACAGGGGTCCGGGACCCTTGGGGAGTGACAGGGGTCCGAGGCCCTTGGGGAGTGACAGGGGTCCGGGACCCTTGGGGAGTGACAGGGGTCCGAGGCCCTTGGGGAGTGACAGGGGTCCGGGGCCCTTGGGGAGTGACAGGGGTCTGAGGCCCTTGGGGAGTGACAGGGGTCCGGGGCCTTTGGGCAGAGACACAAATATTTAATTTAATAATGTAATAATACATTTAACAGAAATTTATTAAAATAGAGTAATACAATTTTAAATAACACGTATGGCACTACAGTACTGTTGATTTGAAAAGAATGCAATGAAGTATATAATATAAACTGAATATTTCCAAGTAACAAATGTATTTATGAAATATAAGATGAGATGTTGACAGTATGAGAGTGTGGTCTTTCCTCATGAGAATATGACGCTGCTGGTGAGATGTGTGTGAGTGTGACGTGTGTGTGTTTGTGCAGTGTCCGTGTGCAGCGGCGCGTGCGCAGAGGTGGACTCGGACACGGAGGCCGTCGCGGGAAGAGAATTCAAGCTCGGGTGCATTTCCTGCAAGATGCGCCTGGAAGTTGAAGCCACGGCCACCGTAGACTGGCACTTCCGGGCGCACGGACAGGACGAGTTCATCCATGTGAGTGTTTGAGCGGAAGCGCTCGTTCAAAACAGCAGTTCATTTGAATCGAGTTCCAAAAACAATTAAACTAAATAAATAAATAAATACATTTGATTAAAATAAGAAATGGTTTAAAATAAATAAAATAATTGGCTTAAATTAATAGATTTAATTATAATGAATAAATTGATTAAAATAAATACTTAAATAATAAATGGATACATTCAATGTAAAAAAATATATATTAAAGTAAACACAATTTTATGAAAACAACTGATTAAACTAATGAACTGTTTAAAATAAATTAATAATTAATTAAAATTAATACATTTAATTAAAATAAAACAATTATTAGAATAAATACAAATTGATTTAAATAAATAATACATTAATACATTAATGTAAAAACTGATTAAAATAAAGATTTTATGTTAAAAAAAATAAAATAAAATTTTTATCGATTAAAAATAATAAATTGATTAGTTGATGAGAGTAGGAACGTAGATTGACAGGTAAATCGAGAGCTTCGAGCAGCTCAGCTGCTTCTTCACCACGACAGACCGGTACATCGACCGCGTTACTGCAGAAGCTGCACCGATCCGTCTGTCAATCTCCTGTTGCATCCTTCCCTCACTCGTGAACAAGACCCTGGGATACTTGAACTCCTCCACTTGAGGCAGGAACTCTCCACCAACCTGAAGCGGGCAAGCCACCCTTTTCCGACTGAGAACCATGGCCTCAGATTTGGAGGTGCTGATTCTCATCCCAGCCCCTTCACACTCGGCTGCAAACTGTCCCAGTGCATGCTGAAGTTCTTGGTCTGATGGGGCCAACACGACAACGTCATCCACAAAGAGCAGAGACGAAATCGTGTGGTTTAACTGTAAACAGTGTTGGTAGGGCACTGCTTCCCTCTCCTGAGGTGCCGGACGGTTTGCCAGAATTTGTTCTCCATGGCCTCACCGAACTCCTCCCAGGCCCGATTTTTTGCCTCCACAACCACCCGGGCTGCAGTCCGATTGGCCTGCCGGTACCCGTCAGCTGCCTCAGGAGTCCCACAAGCCAGCCAGGCCCGATAGGACTCCTTCTTCAGCTTGACGGCATCCCTTACTTCCGTCGTCCACAGGACAGGCACCGGAGACCTTACGGCCACAGCTCCGAGCGGCTGCGTCGACGATGGAGGTGGAGAACATGGTCCACTCGGACTCAATATCTCCAGACTCCCTCGGGATCCGGTCGAAGCTCCGCCGGAGGTGGGAGTTGAAGATCTCTCTGACAGAACGTTTGGGTCTGCCGAGTCTATCCAGCTTCCTCCCCTCCATCGGATCCAACTCACCACCATGTGGTGATCAGTTGTCAGCTCCGCTCCCTCTCTTCACCCAGTGTCCAAGACATACGGCTGGAGGTCGGAAAAGTCGATCCACAAAGTCGATCATCGACTTCCGGCCTAGGGTGTCCTGGTGCCGCGTGCACTGATGGACACCCTTATGCTTGAACATGGTGTTCGTTATGGACAAGCTGTAACTAGCACAGAAGTCGAATAACAGAACACCACTCGGGTTCAGGTCAGGGGGGCTGTTCCTCCCAATCACGCCCCTCCAGGTGTCACTGTCACTGCCCACGTGGGTGTTGAAGTCCCCCAGTAGAACGTCAGAGTCCCCAGTCGGAGCACTTTCCAGCACCCCTCCCAGGGACCCCAAGAGGGCCGGGTACTCTGAACTGTTGTTCGGTCCGTAGGCATACACAACAGTGAGAGACCTATCCCTGACCCGAAGGCGCAGGGAAGCGAGCTGAGCTGGGGGGCTATAAGCAAACCCACACCAGCCTGCCGCCTCTCACCATGGGCAACTCCAGAGTGGTAGGGAGTCCATCCTCTCTCAAGGAGTGTGGTTCCAGAGCCCAAGCCATGCGTGGAGGTGATCCCGACTATCTCTAGTTGGTACCTCTCAACCTCACGCACAATCTCAGGCTCCTTCCCCGCCAGCGAGGTGACGTTCCACGTCCCTAAAGCTTGTTTCAGTGTCCAGGGATTGGGTTGTCGGGGCCACCGCCTTCGACTGCCGCCCGATCCACTATGCACCAGCCCCCTATGGTCCCTCCTGCAGGTGCTGAGCCCACAGGAGGGCGGCCCCACGTCGCTCCCTCGACTGGGCCCCATGGGGGAGGTTTGGCCATCATGCGCTTGCATGCAAGCCCCAACCCCGGGCCTGGCTCCAGGGTGCGGCCCCGGCTGTGCCATGCCGGGCGACGTCACGGTCCTTGTTTTAGCTCGTAACATAAAGGGTTTGTGAAAAGTAAATTAATAAATTAATACATTTATAATTTGTATTAGAATTATTAAAAAGTAAATAAACAAAAATGTATTAACATAAATAAATAAATAAAACATGATTAAAATAAATGTGTTAAAATAAATAAATAAAAATGATACATTTGACTAAAATTAATCTATTAAAATAGACTTGATAAAAATGTATTTAAATAAATAACACATCTAACAGTACCGTAGACAAGAATGCAATGATGTAACATACCGGTAATGATATTATAAACAAATTTACAATATGAATTTTTACTATATTTATTTGGACTTTATACATAAAAATATACAATGTCAACGCAAATGTGGGTGTGTTTTTCCGAGGACTTGTAATATAGATGATGATTTTGAAGTTTGTGTGGTGGACAGATTTACAGCTACGACGGACAGGAGTCGAACATCATCGACGAGCGTTTTCAGGACCGGATAAAGTGGCAAGGCAGCAAATCCTACGACCTTCAGGACGCGTCCGTCGACCTCCTGAACGTGACCTTCAACGACTCGGGCGATTACCAATGCACCTTCAACCGGATCCTCACCTACCAGCACTATGAGTACTCCACCACCGTCAACAAACTGGTCCACCTCACCGTTGTGGCCATAGGTATGGGGTTTACCATGGTGAAATCACTGTAATGCATGACTTACAGCGGCTGCCGCTGTTTTAGGGCCATTCCATGTTTTTCTGGTGAAATAAATACATAAATGAAGAAAAAAAGCCACAACTAAATACAAGTATCTTCATGAGCACAACCAATGGAAATGGGTCAAATTCAGCAATTTGCTCATGGAACCACATTCAGATCCTCGTATCTCTGAAAGTGAGCTATATAGAGCCTTAAAAAATTAGATGCAAAAAGAAAAGTTTGTTAATAATTGTAACCTAAACGGACATTGAGATATCTGTAATACTTCTTGAGTAACAGACACACAAACTTTGGAAAAATACTATTTTTGTCTCTCAGACTGGTTTGTTCTATGCGATTGGTTTAATGGAGGGAAACCAGATATATTTCTAGTTTCAACATTATTTGTACTTCAGACATTCCTCTTTAAATGCAGTCAGTTTCAGTAATCAATTACAAGTATCTACTTTATGCAAAGTGTCCAACATTTGGTTTTCACAAATTTAACAATTTACTCCTGGAGCCAAATTGAGATCCTCATATCTGTAGAACTGAACCATATAAAGCCTTGAAAATTGAGATACCAAAAGAACAGTTTGTTAAGAACCAACATCTAAAAGGACATTGAGATATCTGTAATACTTCTTGAGTTACAGACACACAAACTTTGGAAAAAACATGATAAAAGTTCTTTTTTCTCATCTTTGAGCCGTCACCGTTGGCATAAAATGCAACAAAGATTGATAAAGTCAACATATTTTACTAATAGAGCCACTGATCTCTTTGTAAAACTAAAATCATCAAGCTGCCGTCTTTCTGAAGCCCTTTTCCCCCTCCTGTAACTTGGCTCCGAATCACAGATGAAAATTGAGAATTGATGCCCCTCTGCAAAACAGATTACTCCGTAAATATACATGCATGGCATTTCATATTTTGACTTTCATCCCTATTTATGTTTGTCTTTCTTCAGAAAATATATTAACTAAAATATTAACAAAAAATGTGTGTGTGTGTGTGTCAGCCACGCGCAAGACGGCTTCCATCGTGTCGGAGGTGATGATGTACGTGACCATCATCGGGCTGCAGCTCTGGCTATTGGTGGAGATGATCTACTGTTACAGGAAGATCGCGGCGGCGGGAGAAGAAGCTCTGAGAGCTAGCGCGTGAGTATCTGCAGTCTAGGGCCCCTATCATACAGCCAGTGCAAAGCAGCGTCAGGCGCGACGCAAGTGTGTTTTGCTAGTTTCAGCCTGACGCAGTTTTCATTTTCACGTCCTGCGCCACATTGTTTAAAGGGTAACTAAACCCTAAACCAACTTTTTTTTGTTAATGATCTGTAAGAATGGGGCTTTATTAGTGCTGTTCATTGATTCAAGTCGTTTTTTTGACATTTGTGTTTAAAGTGTTTTAATTTTACAAAATATGGTGTAAAAACTGTGCTGCCCTCTTCAGGTTGAACAGTGGCTACTGCAGTTGAATTTTCCTATTGGAAGTTGTGGTACCCTCTGACGTCAGAGGGTACCAGCTAACCACGCCCTTGCCTGCAGAGAGATGCGTCACAGATGCACGCCCCCTCTCCACTGGGCTCTGCCTACTTTTCCAGCATTTTTCAAATATTGCCAGTGGGTGGAGTCAGGCTCTGACCAGGGGTTTAGTTACCCTTTAAATAGCGAATGTATTTGCTCCATCTGTGGCCCATGGGCTGCTGGTCTGAGAACGAGTGTGTGTTTCGGCGCATTGTTGGAGCATTGCTATTTTGAGGAAACTAAAAATACACTGAGCCACTGATCAACTGAAACCTGCTCTAAAGTCAATGGCACAGAATTTATTTTGTTATTTAAAGTGTAAGTAATGTACGCCTATAGGCGGGTCCACAACGCGCTACACTCTGATTAGTGCGCACACACACACATATACACTCTGCTTATTACACACACACACACACACACACACACTCTGCTTTTTAAACACACACTCTGCTTAACACACACACACACACACACACACACACACACTGCTTTAACCTCGAGCACGAGCAGATCCGTTTCCTCGCTAGAGAAGCATTCAGTCTTTCCGTTTACAAATTCCTCCATGTAAATAGGGAATCCGCCATGGCGCGAGCACAACTGGCTTTTAAAGGGAATGGGAGATTAGACTCTGATTGGTTTATTGCTCATTACGGCCAAAACACACTCATTATTCTTTAAAAGAATAGAGACGACCCTTTTAGACCATGTGCTGGGAGCGGCGACCATTTTTCCCGTCGTTAAGCTATCAAAAGTGTATTCGGACACGCACTAACTGAAGAGCTTAAAATAGGGCACTATAACAATATTTGTACAGTAAATTCACTCGTCACTATCCGACATTATTTGTTAATGCATAATCTTATTGTAAAATGTTACATAATATCTTAACATCTTCATGCCTGATAGTCGCATTTATCAGATTCGAGACGGATGATCGTGTAGTTACATTTTGTGATGGTATAAAGATGAATCTAATAGCCAGACTAAAAAGGTACGTCGTTAAATACAGGCTCTCGTTATTGTTGCAGAAGCAAAGACTTAAACCTGAACTCATCATGTTGCGTTTGTGTTCTGTGTTGCAGCGCGGAGTATTTAGCCATCGCAACTGAGGGCAAAGACAACTGCGCCGGTGTGCAGGTCGCAGAATAACACAGGTGAGATAACTAGCAGCAACGGGCCTGTTTACGCCACACACAAACACAACTTATGCTGGCTTGACAAAGCCTCGTCTGAAAGCTTCCTAGCTTGTTGCTTACATGAATTAGCTTGTTGCTATCATGATTTGTCATGGTGTTATCCTGTTTTAACACATGAGCATGCATGATTTAGAATGTTGCTAATGTTTTAACACATTGCTAGTAGAAATAGCCATGTTGCTATCATAAATTAACATGTTTTAGCATATTGTTAGCATTAATTAGCATGTTGATAGCATTAATTAGCATGCTGATAGCATTTTTCAACATGCTGCTACCATGTTTTAACACATTGCTAACATGTTTTAGCCTGTTGCTAGCCTGTTTTAACACATTGTTAGCATAAATTAACATGTTAACACGAATAAGCACATTTCTAGAATGATTTAGCATGTTGTTAACATTGTATAACATTTTGTTAACGTAATGGTAGCATGTTTTAACACATTGCTAGCATAAATTAGCATTTTGCTAACATGAATTAACACATCGCTAACTTAAATTAGCATATTGCTAACATGAATTCAGACATTGCATGGATTAGCATGTTCTGAGAATGCTTTGCTAATGTTCCCATTAACTTGTGAAAACTGTTGTATGAAAGTTAAAAAATGTCCAGTTTATTAAATGTTTTAAAATGTAATTTTTTTCTCTTGGTTATGTTAACGTTAAGGGGACATTACATTTTATCATTCTTTAATCATTTTGGGAACGTTACTTTTGATTGTTCTCTGAATGTCTAAAACAAGTAACATTTAAAAAATGCTAGACAAACATCCAACTAAAACATTTCAGAGAAAACGCTCCATGATCGATGTATAATAATGTTTTTGTGCTAGTGTTTAGAGAACATTATTAAAGATCAGATAACTGAACGAACGTTTCTATTTTGTTACTGTAAGAACGTTTGTTCGTAGTTTGGAGAGAATGTTAGCACTCGCGCTAGAACTGAAACGCTGCTGATTCACAACGTTGTTCTGGTTTCTGCAGGTTTTTCCCAGGAGCCTCTCCTGAACTGCTGTCACTCACTCCTGTTTTATCTGCTGTTGTTCCTGGCGATCGATCCTCTGTTCCGCATGATTCCTCACGCTATGCATGAACCGAACGCTCATCCCGAGAACTCACTGCATTATTCCTCCTCGCTCATAGACAAACGCAGTACTATGAGTTTGCACTAGAGGTCAGTAAAGAGCAAGGAATCTCTGCTGATTGAGGCCAAACACACACACACACACTCACACTCACACTCACACACTCTCACACACACACACTCACACACACACACACACACACACACACACACACACACACACACACACACACACACACACACACACTCACACACACTGTCACTCACTCATAGACACACACACACACACACTCACACTCACACTCACACACTCTCACACACACACACTCACACTCACACACTCTCACACACACACACTCACACACACACACACACACACACACACTCACACACACTCACACACACTGTCACTCACTCATAGACACACACACACACTCACACCTACACCTACTTACACACACACACACACACACACACTTACACACACATACTCACAGACACACACACACACACACACACACACACACACACTCACACCTACACTTAAACACACACGTCTGGTTCACTATCTTTGTGGGGACTCTCCATAGACTTAATGGTTTTTATACTGTACAAACTGTATATTCTGTCTCCTTACACTAACCCGACCCCTAAACCTACCCATCACACACACACACACACACACACACTAACCTGACCCCTAAACCTACCCATCACACACACACACACACACACACTAACCTGACCCCTAAACCTACCCATCACACACACACTAACCCTACCCCTAAACCTACCCATCACACACACACACACACACACACACACACACACACACACACACACACTAACCCTACCCCTAAACCTACCCATCACACACACACACACACACACACACACACACACACACACACACACACACACACACTAACCCTACCCCTAAACCTACCCATCACACACACACACACACACACACACACACACACACACACACTAACCCTACCCCTAAACCTACCCATCACACACACACACACACACACACTCACTCACACTCACACACAACAACACACACACTAACCCGACCCCTAAACCTACCCATCACACACACACACACACACACACACACTCACTCACACTCACACACACACACACACTCACACACACACACACACACACACACACACACTAACCCTACCCCTAAACCTACCCATCACACACACACACACACACACACACACACTCACTCACACTCACACACAACAACACACACACTAACCCGACCCCTAAACCTACCCATCACACACACTCATTCCACACACACACACACACACACACACACTCACACCTACACTTACACCTACACTTACACACACACACACTCTCACACACACAGACACTCACACACACACACACACACTCACACACACACATATAGATATATTATAGTGACTGTAAGATGATCTGGAAGCCGATCTCCATGCACTGCTGAAACTGCATGAGTAAAAAAGAGAATCTGAAGAAACTTCCTTTATATACGTAACAATAGAGTTTAATCATATCTGTATAATCAGGTGCAATATGACAATAAACGGTAGTTCTCCAATGTAGCAGAATTATATTGTATTAGCGTTAAAACACTGAACGTCTCAGTGCAGACGATCCAATCACAGGCCTGCGTTTCTGCTCATGTGACGTTCAGTGAGAGAGAGAGAGAGAGAGAGAGAGAGAGAGAGAATGTAAATTAAACGAGTTGAAATGAATCTTGTTGACTGTTTGATTTTGTGTTTGTTCACATTATTAATGCATCAATCAACAGGAACGATGAACGATGCTTTTGTCATAAAGTCAAACATGACAGGACTACATGAAATATAATTTAACATAACATAATATTTCTTAATGAGCATTATACTGACAAAACTGAAGAATTATTTATATTATTACTGTTATGATTTGCTATATTTTTGCATTTGTTCTGTTTTACACAAGTATTAAAGATACCAGATGTTTATGATGATTATTGACTTGCCGAATTAAACCTGCTTTTGTTGAAACATTCTGTGCCGTTTCACTGTAGTTTTGAGTGAAGTGTGTAAAATACTATTTAGTTTCTATTGTTTCATCATTTCAAACAAGTTGTGTTTATTTTTATCAACTTATTCATTAAATCGTCTTTTATTTATTCATTTTAATTTAGTTATTTATTTGTTAACACAAAATATTTTAATTTTAATTCATTTATCTATTTTATTTAAAACTATTAATTTATTTTAATCAAATTTATTGTTTTTATCAATGTATTTATTTTAATCAAATAAATGTATATATTTTATCATATTTATTTACATCCAATTTTATTTATTTTATTAATGTTTATTTTTCTCAATTTTAATTAATTAATTAATTTATTTATCATTGTTATATTTTATGATGTATTTTTACAGTTTTTCTCTAGACTTGCGGCCACAAATATCACTCTGAGTCTTAAACACACGTGAATGACATCATCATCCTCCAGGAAGTGACACTGACATCATCATCCTCCAGGAAGTGATGTGGTTTTGGAGGGAAAACAGCTGCACAAACACTGCTGTTATTTGAGGAATTCTGGGATGTTTTGTGGTGGTTGTTGGTTTGTGACACTTTAATATTCCAGTAGTTTCATTGAAAACTGAATTTCAGCTCAAAATTACTTTCAACCTTTTGGATTCTATTAGATGAAGATGATGAAGATGATGATGATGAAGATGATGATGTTTCTGCTGCAGTTTTCAGACACAAACAGTGGCATTTTAATTGAATTACATATTTACACATTATAGTTTGTTATGATTACAATACTATTTCATTAAAATAATGAAATAAATAATTACAAATAAATTTAAAACATTTTTAGAAAATTCAAAAATGGAATAATAATATATATAAATATATATTATAGTTGATTATAATAATATTTCATGAAGATAATGAAATAATATATGTATAAATAAATTGAAATAAGCTTTATTTTACAGAAACTAGGAGCAGCGTTTTAATTAAATATTTATATAAATATTATATTTATAGTATTAATAAAATGTAATTATCTAATGAAGTAAAATAATTGTTAAGAATATTTTTTTCCAGTTTTACTTGACGTTATTAATTGTTTGTGATTACGTGCTGAGAAATAGATAGAATAGTAGATATCTATCTACTAGAAAAATGTATAATTATTTTAAAAATTCCATGACTTTTTAAGAATTTAATAAACTTCCATGAGTTTTCCAGGTCTAGAAATCACACTTTCAATACTCTCTCTCATATATCCAGGTTTTCCAAGAGGAGATTCACTGAAAGAAGAAACAAGATGTGATCATGAATGTTTCTTGAGCATCAGATCATCATATTAGAGTGATTTGTGAAGGATCATGTGACACTGAAGACTGGAGTAAAGATGCTGAACATTCAGCTTTGATCTCAGGAATAAATAACACTTTACTATATTCACATAGAAAACAGATGATTTACACTATAATGATATTTCACAATACATGTAGTTCCAGTGGATCCACTTCATCTCCACAGAGCAACTTTCCTGGCTAACTTCTCCCTGGTTCAGTTCTGGTTCGGGTTCGGGCTCGATCAGTCCACTCACTCATTGGGTTCGGGTTCGGTATCATCACTCACTCATTGGACCGCGCCGTGCCGGGCGCGCGCGCCCGTGCGCGTTCCCGTGTGCGTGCCAGTGCGCGCTTGCGTTCGATGACGGGAGCGCAAAGTGATCAGCGGATCTTTTCGATCATCATTCAGATCAATAATAGTATAATAATAATAATAATAGCACCTTGCGTGCGCGCGCCTCGCGTCTGGAGAGCTGTGCGTCATTTCTCTCCTTTATGTTTGAATGTTGTCGCGCTGGAGGAGTGATGATGGATCCTCACAGAGCGAGCTGATCACGGTCAGTGCCGGAGGATCATGTCCTATGTGTCTTCACAAGGTAAGAGTTATAATCGATCATCTGATCGGCTCCGATCACTGATCAATAACGGGCTCGCGCTGGCCGCCAGATGATTGACAGCTCTCACTCTGGAGTCCAGCGATGCCTTTACATTCACCTGATCGATAATGCACCTTCCGCGTGAGAGTCCAATCATTGCGATCGATAATCAGTGTGAATAGTTGAGCTCAGAAACAGCAGGTTTATTTATAGATCCCGAACCGAACCGAGTCAGGAGCGGCCCGCGCGCGCGCACGAGGGAGAGCTTCCGGAACACACGCGAGAACATCAACACAAATACTCACACTGAGAATCACAAAATTATTTTAATGTTAACTGTAAAATACTGTAGCAATGCTCGCTTAATCGGTTAACAGTGCTGGGAAAACTGTAATAAATCTAATGTAATTGTACAGTAAAACCTGGTTACATCAACCATTTTAAGATGTAAAAAAGAACAGAACCCTATAATTTACATTGAAATGCAATTCCCAGAATTCCCTGTGTGACACTTCACATTTATGATGGTTTTTAATAGGCATAATTATGTTTCTTCTTAGTTTATTTTCTGATCAGTTGTGTTCATTAGGGTTTAATGTTGTTAAATTAAAGCATATTGAATTATTTGAGTGTCCATGATGGTGTTTGGTGTTGTTTAGTGCAGTCCATACTGATGATCAGATGGATGTGTGTATTGATTACGCATCTGTAACGGTGATGAGCGTCAGTCGTGCCACTGTGAATCTCAAGAGGTCATTTACATTGAGCTGGAGGAGTTTCAGCGAGAGCTTGTTTAAATGTCATGCTCTCCTGTCGGCCGGACTTCTGTCTGTAAAGTGAGTTTATTCAGAACGAAACAAACAGTTTGTTATATTATTATATATCATCAGTTTTTCAGTAGCAGCTTCACAGTAATAAACAGGAGAATAACAGAATCAAGGATGCAAACTTCATCAAATATGAGACAAACATAGAGTCAGTGGTGAAACTGCTCTACATAAGAAGAGAGAGTCATTATTCAAGTTTTGTTCTCTGCTGCATTTGATACCATCAATCACAACGTTCTTTTGAATAGACAAGAAAATTATGTTGGCATTACTGGAATTGCATTATCATACTTATCTGACCGTTATCAGTTTGGAGCAGTAAATGAAGAGATGTCTTATTAGTGCTGGGCGGTTTGACCAAAAATCCATATCACGGTATTTTTCCAAATTATACCGGTTTCACGGTATCTGACGGTATTTAATTTTTTTCAACATGGCTGGTTGTTAACCACATTTTCCACTGATTGAGAGAGGAAATACCGCAGTAGATTGACTTAGGTCCCGAGTGAGAGTTGTTTCCTGCGGCAGTGAGTGTTCTGCGCGCTGTTTATGTGCCCCAGGCGCCTCGCGTTTTTGCAGTTGAAAAAAAGCAACTCCGAGCGGAAAAAGCGCCCGACGTCATCGCGTTTTTCTCCACTGTCCAATCGAATGAATGGAGAGGCGGGCCTTCCGTTGTAGTGATGAAAGCTACAGTTGCTTGAACGCCCGGAGAGTGCGATGATGGAGGATGAACTTGTGGTGCTCTCGCGGGTTACCAGGAGCTTAACGGCTTCACGAACCGTAACTACCACAATGTTAACATAAAGTTAATAAAGTTAATAAAAGGCGGATTTGACGTTTACTTGATTGACAAGACAGCTGTTTCAGTGGTTGCCTAGCAACATAAAATGCAGCGCACTGCTCGTTCTGTGTATCTCGCGTTTTCGAACCTGAAAAACGCGTCTGGTGGGATCGGGGCCTTAGAACTAGGCATGTTCTAGGCATCATGAGTGAACTAGGCATCATTAGAACTAGGCATCATGAGTGAATATTATAGAAAAATTCCACCCAAAAAATGATGCTGTTTACAAAGAGGCGCCAACAAAAAGGTTTCCCTGGTAACGGCTGAACACAAAACGGTTTCCATGGTAACGGCTGAACACAAACCAGCGCTCATAAACACTGCTTTTATCAGGAGAGATAAAGAAAGATTAAATTGAAATAACATCGAAACTTTTCTTAAGACCGTCAGTTCACTTCAGAAACATTTCAAATAAAAACTCTCGCACCGCGTTTTGAAACAGGATCCCAACCACAAATAGATTTTCCAAAAGGCAGTGTTGATATTGTGAACCAATATATGGGAAACACTGTAAGATAATTTGACAGCTATCAATGATAGTTTAACCTATGCATCTTCACCGTCAGGCTTAGTAACACATAACGTTAGCTGTGCCCTCACAACAGTTTCGCGCCGCGTTCCGATCGTTGTTAAAGCGACATGCTTTGATGGTTCTTTATATTGCGGTATGTTAAAAATTCATATCATAATAAAAATAAACACTGGTATTCTGTATGAACCGGTATACCGCCCAGATCACAAGTTAAGTATGGAGTACCACAAGGCTCAGTACTAGGACCGTTGCTGTTCATGGCATGCTACTCCTGGGAGATATCATTATTATTCAGATCAGTTCAGCTCAGTGTTGATTGTGTTCTGGTGTGGATCGAGTGTAAGATCTGTTTCATACGTCTGACTGTACAGAATTTTGTTTTTAGTTGAACTGATGTGCTTGTTTACTGGTTACTACTTTGAAATAGTTATGTTGAATTAAGTTAATGCACATGAAGAGTGTTAACTAACAGCCCAAAAATATGTTGTAATGTTTTGCTAACGTTGTATGTTCTCTGAACGGTCAAAACATCCAGTTTTTAAAATGTTTTAAAAAAAAATTTTTATTGGTTATATGAACGTTAAGGGAACATTCCATTGTATCATTCTTCAAACATTATGAGAACGTTACTTTTGAATGTTCTCTGAACGCTCTGAAACAAGTAATAGCATTTAAAAAATGTTTCAGAAAAACGCTCCATGAATGATGTATAAATAATGTTTTTGTTCTAACGCTTAGAGAACATTATTAAAGACCAGATAACTTTGAACGAACGTTCTATTAATGTTACCGTAATGCGCATGAATGCAGTGGTGAAATGTTGGGGTTAGTATGATGTACAGACCCGTCACTGATGATGCGGTTTAAGCATCTGATCCACTTTTGCGTGTTTTGTGTTTCGCTTCTGTTTGCGGTGACAGACTAGAAAACTCCTGCTATAATCAAACAGCACATTGACCATGTAATCAGATATTTATTGTGCTGTGTAGATGCTCACGCTGGTGCAGCGACATCTCAGCATTTGTTTTGAAAAGTGTTGATCTTCTAATATATATATAACAGCAAAATAACTGGTTTGCTTTAGATGTTGAGCCACATTATGACATGGAATTGCAAAAACTTTTTGAATGTCAGTTTGTTTATTTGAAATTTAATTATCATAATTACAGTATGAAAGGAAATAATGATCATATATATATACATACATATATATATATATATATAATTTGACGTAAATTTACAGTTGATGAATCTTCTTGTTCACATGTATATTATAATTTATATAAAATTTTACAGTTTTGCATTTATGTGAATAGGTAAATTTCCTTAGGGCGCAAAGAAATATAGAGCTGAGTATCATCAGCATAACAGTGAAAACTAATGCCATGCTTCCTAATGATATCTCCTAAGGGTAGCGTACAGAGTGAACAGAAACGGTCCTAGTACTGAGCCTTGTGGTACGCCATACTGAACTTGTGATCAATATGACATCCTTTCATTTATTGCTACAAACTAATAACGGTCAGATAAGTATTTAAACCATGCTAATGAAATTCCACTAAATTCCACATAATTTTCGAGTCTATTCAAAAGAATGTACAGAGATGATAATGAGAGCAGTCTCAGTACTATGGTACGGTCTAAATCCTGACTGGAAATCCTCACAGATATAATTTCTTTCTAAAAAGGAACATAGTTGTGAGGATACTGCCTTTTCTAGTATCTTTGACAGAAAAGGTAGATTCGAGATCGGCCTGTAATTGACTAATTCTGTTGGATCAAGTTGTTGTTGTTTTTTAACAAGCGGTTTAATCATAGCCAGCTTAAAAGTTTTCAGTACATAATGACAAAGATGAATTAATGATATTAAGAAGAGGATCTGTGACCTCTGGAAGCATCTCTTTCAGTAGCTTAGTCGGTATACGGTCTAACATACATGTTGTCGATTTAGATGATTTAACGAGTTTAGAAAATTCTTCCTCTTCTATAGCAACGAATGAATGGAAGTTTTCTTCAGGGAGACTACAATGCACTGCCTGATGCGATACTGTAGTAGACGGTTGCATAGTTATAATTTTCTCCCTAATGTTATCAATCTTGCAAGTAAAGAAGTTCATAAAGTCATTACTGCTGTGCTGCTTCGAAACGTCTGGGGTTGAAGATTTATTTCTTGTTGATTTAGCCACTGTATCAAATAAATACAATCCGTGTATCATTCGTTCAGTCCTTTTTTGAATTAATATTGAATATAGAAAAATGAGAAAACGGTTCCTTTTTCGTTTTTTCATTTTTTACAAAAAAACGAAAAACAAGAATTCAGCTGGATTTCTCGTTTTTCGTTCCCATTTAGAAAAATTAATAAACAGCTTGAATATTCGATTTCTACACGTGGGCGGAAATTAAACTCCCCTTTCCTCTGATTTGTCAGCCATAGATCAAACTGTTCCGTCATCAGTTCTGCACAGCAGAATAAGAGTCCTCCGTTGTGCGGATTCTTAACGTATTTATTGCAACTACATTTAATATTTTTCTCATCAAACCACCAGACTAACGAATGTCTCGACACAACCCGTACCGGGGAAGACTAGATAGGGGAATTCAGACTATATAAATTCACCTACGCTTTGCATCAGCTGGCTATATGGGCAGGGTAAATGACGGCTGTTAGCCTATCATTGTCGCCCTCGCCCAGTAATAAAAAAAAATAAATAATTTATATATATATATATATATATATATAAATTAAGATATAAATCAATATAATTAGTTGTAAATTAAATCTTTTTAACTCTAATACAAAAAGAAAAGAATAATGCATTGACTATATAATTGGCCTATATTAACGTTAACGTATAAACTGTCATTCAGACTGACTAGCCTATCTAACAACTGGAGAAGTTTTATGATGTAGGCCTTGTGTTTTATTAAAATGTATTATAATTTATATCTCTAGGATGCACGGTTGTGCGTGGCGCGCCGGGTCATGTTGAGAGGGAAACGCGCGCGTCACATCGTTGTAAAAAAAAGCATATTCATAAATAGTGTAAAAGACCGGTAAATAAAATACAACATTAACATTATAAACACTATTAATAACATAATATGCGTATTTTAACGAGAAACTGAAACTGTACAGAGCAGACGTTGGTTTCGGGCATCTCTCATTCGTCCAGTAGCCTATCCATATTTGCAATGTAACATTTGGATGCTAATTAATAATGTAAAGAAGGCTTCGTACTTCATTCGAGTCCCAATATAGGCCTACACGTAAATCAGCATCTTCATAGCAAGGGAAATTAGTTTGGAATGTCAACAGACCAATTAAGCAGAATAACGTTTTATATGTTTGGTTGACTGTGTTTTATTTTAATAAAACTGAAAAATTCAGTGTTGCTCAACAGGGGATTACTGTCGTTTAATACTCTCATTCGAAACAGTAACATTTATATGTCTATTTGTGTACTTTCAAAATGACTACAACATATCATGCCTTTGAAATTATTATATAAGAATAATTATTATTATAAATGATTAGGCTATTATATTCTTTCTGGCGCACACCAAAAATTAACCAAAATAGCCTACAGCCAATAGCCTTCTTGGCGCGCCTATATATTTTTGAAGGTCAACATTAAGATTAATCACAGCGTGCTTCATGTTAAAAAAAAACCCGTGACTTGACTTTACAATCCGGAAAATAGCTAATTATTTCACGGACCCCCTGGCACTTGAGAACTCCTGGTCTACACAGAAGAAAGCCCCATCTAGTCTATTCCCCGGTACGGGTTGTGTCGAGACATTCGTTAGTCTGGTGGTTTGATGAGAAAAAGATTAAATGTAGTTGCAATAAATGCGTTAAGAATCCGCACAACGGGACTCTTATTCTGCTGTGCAGAACTGATGACTGAACAGTTTGATCTTCGGCTGACAAATCGGAGGAAATGGGCGTTTAATTCCCGCCCACGTGTAGAAATCGAATATTCAAGCTGTTTATTCATTTTTCTAACTGAGAACGAAAAACGAAAAATCCAGCTGAATTCTTGTTTTTCGTTTTTTGCAAAAAATGAAAAAACGAAAAAGGAACCGTTTTCAAAATGTTCTACTTTCAGTATTAATTCAAAAAACGACTGAACGAATGATACACGGATTAAATACCTAGGGTTGTGTTTGTTTTCTTCTAAGAGAGACATCAAATAAGCAGATCTAGCAGTTTTTAGGGCCTTTCTGTATGCAGTGACGCTTTCCTTCCACGAAATGCGAAATACCTCTAGTATTGTTTTCTTCCAGCTGTGCTCCATTAAATATAATTTTACAGTTGTTCATCTTTGTAGTTGGTGAGTTTTACATAAATGTAGAATCATCTCATTCATATGTACAGCCAAATGCCTGTCTGTCAGTCCAAGAAAACTGTGTTCCTGAACTGTGTATCATGGACTCTTCTTGATCTCTGTTCTCGGTGTGTTCTGACAGTCCGGATCACTGCTGAACACGTGGCCTGTTCTGAGCGTTTATGTAAGAATCACACATTCGATGCATCAATCACAGACTCGTCTTAAACGCTCTCATTTCCCATCATCAGCACTGCTGTAGAAAAGGCTTTTAATAATAAACCTGTTTAATGCAGAAGCTGTGTTCCTGTGAGTTTAGCAGGTTAGCTGTGACATTATGGAAATATTGAGGCTTCTGTGGGCATCAGGCATTGATTTCCAAATCAAGCCAATAACATGTTGACACACTTACAGTTAATCTGCTTTATGGAAAAAGATGTGAACTAACTTCTTAATTCTTGTTCATGAATAGCTTATTGGTCATTCAGGATGAGGATTTCATTTCTAAGAACATGTGCTCAGCATCATCTTTATTCATGTTGGTTTTATATGTTTTATTACCTTACAGTTTGACTGTTGCTCTGATCTGTGCAGATGCTTGAGAAGCTCAGCTTGATTACTAGAAGTTAAATCTGCCTTTCGGTCCTCTGACCTTTTGGCCTTTGGTTTAACATAAAGAACTACTGCCAATAAACATTTGCTTTAATGCAGTTTTTGTGCTGCTGAAGATTTCTTCTGGTAGTTAACTCTTTCCCCGCCATTGATGGAATTTTACGACTTTCCGTGTTTTCACTGTTATGCTCTTCATCACACTGAATCTAATGTTCTCATGTTACCATGAATTACGACTGGTTTTTGAAAAGTGCATGTTTGTAGAAATATTAGCATTGAATTGTCATTTTAATTAGCAGCAAATGCTGCATGAATTCCTCCTGAATGACCTTGGAACACAAAGCTAATCATGACTAAATAAGTGACCTTTATGAAAACCATGATATCTCCGTTGAGATGCGACAGGAACGGCCTGTGGAAAGTGTTCTGGAGAACGTTTCGAAAGCACATGTGTTGCGGGTCCAGCTGCCAGAGGAGGAAGAGACTCCCACCTACAGGGAGAGAGAGAGAGAGAGAGAGAGAGAGGGATTACATCCATCACGGTTGCCACGGCAACGCAGAGTTGGCTCCCTCTTCCAGAATAGTTCTCTCCTCTCATCCCGTTTTCATGCTGTACTCAAACACTTCCATCTGACACCCACCTCTCTGCCTTTCCTTTTCCTCTCTTTCATAATCCCTCTCTCTCACGCTATATCGGTCACTTTAAGTCGTTTTTTAGCCCGCTCGGCCGTGGTCGTCATGGTAACAAGCTGGGGGTGTGCGAGCGAGAGAGAGAGAGAGTGGGCGTCACGGAAGTGACATCTCTTGGGCTGTAACCCATCTTCCTCCCTCTCTCTCTCTCTCTCTCTCTCTCGCTCTCTCTCTCTCTCTCTCTCTCTCTCTCTCTCTTGCTCTCTCTCTCTCTCCCTCGCTCTCGCTGTGGGGGCGATCGGGACACAAAAGCAAGTGTCAAAATGAGTTTTAAATTTGTCTTGTGTGTGTTTCCATATATGGAGCATTGAGCATTACTGTGCTCTTTATGATCCCGTCCTCATATTCATCCAGATATGTGCTTTCTATATATAGTGCACTTGAAGTGTTCGAGTCATGTGACTCATGTTGGCCTAGAGGTCATGACCTCGCTACTTTTAAAATCATACGTCATCATTTTAACGTCATCTATTGAATTTATTAACTGTAGTAAAAATGTGTAACACCTGCTTCATCTTTGAGTAAAACAGCATTATTAATACTGTTAATCAGCTATAAACTAACTAGTTATTCCCTAAAACTGCATTCTGGAGTTTATTATAAATATATATATTTTAATTGATATATTAAAAAAATATATTGCTGTAAAATGTTTGTGTATTTCTGTTTATTGCTATAAAATAATCTTACACAAACCATATATTGTGTTTAGACATAAATGTAGCTTACAGTATTGCAAAAATGGCAGATGTCATTTAAAATAATTATTAATAAATAATTGTAATTAAATCATAAAATCATAAAATAATTTATAAAATTATGTAAAATAAAACAACACATATTATTTAGTTTGACCTGCTGAAGGTGATACTTTGCGACAAAAAAGTTTTGCTCAATTTGTACTGTATTGATGGAAAGTGGCCTGTATCTGCCATGCCAATAAATCTGACAGCAATGTGCCATTTATGATTTTTTTTATTTTGAATAAATATTGTGTAAAGTAAAAGTAAGTATTCAGGTCTGATTCATTTGTATCATGTGCACTTATATTGTGTGTGTGTGTTCAGATGGAAGGTGTGTGTCTCCATGTTCTCGGCCTCACACTCCTCTGAATGGCCACACACACGACTCCCCCGGTTGGAGCCGCCAGCTCCGCGTCAGAGATGGAGACCAGTTCTACCTGCTGGATCAAGAGGAGGTGAACAGACACACACACACACACACACACACACACACACACACACACACACACACACACACACACACACACACACACTCACACTAACAGCTGTGAACACTAGAGGGAGCTGCAGGCCTTTGATGACACTTTGACTTTCTTGGATCATCAGCATCAGTGTTGAAAAAGCTGCTTTAGTGCTCTAGTGCTCTGCAAACTAATAGTGCACCTGCAAACTAATCATATAAATATTTAATTTTTATATAGAAGCATTATATTTACATTTATATTTAATCATTTAGCAGATGCTTTTTTCCAAAGTGACTTAGCAATAGAAACAATCAAACCAACAAAAGGGCACCAATATGCAAGTGCTGTGATCTCAGTTAGTGTAGTACAGTACACTTAACAAGGTTTGTTTTTAAATAGATATATTGAATAGTAAGTGTCAGTATTAATGGGTCAAGTGTTGATGAGAAAGTGCATCTTCAGTCGTTTCTTGAATATGGCTTTGGACTCAGCAGCTCAGGTTGAGTTCAGCAGGTCATTCCTCAGTTCAGGTGAAGGTCCGTGAAAGTGATTCTGTTTCTCTTTGAGATGATGCACCACAAAACACCGTTCACTTGCAGAACACAAGCCTCTTGGAGACACATGGGTGCAGGTTTCTGAAGTGCAGGTTTATGGAAAGAGGAGTGACGTGTGTCTCTTCGGCTCAATAAACACACTCTTGCTGCAGCATCTGGATCAGTTGCAGAGGTTTGACAGTGATGCTGGAAGGAGAGAGCATTACAAGAGTCCAGTCTGGAGAGAACAAGAGCTTGGATGTGTAGCTCTGATAGGAAGGGCCTGATCCTACTAAAGTTGTATAAGGCAAATCTGCAGAACCGGGCAGTTCAAGCAGTGTGTTCTGTGAGGTTCAATTGATCATCAATCACAACTCCAAGGTTCCTGGCTTTCCTGGATGGAGTTATGGATGATGAGCCTAGCTGAATGGAGAAGTTGTGGTGTAGTGTTAGGTTGGCCGAGAACAGAAGCAGTTCTGTCTTCACAAGGTTGAGCT
>CM038628.1:44977492-44994992 GCA_021554675.1 Leuciscus idus | reverse complement strand
ATATATATATATATATATGCTTTCAGTGTGTATCCAAACGTACAGAAATATACATGTTTTATGTGTGAAAACAAGCCTGTTCGTCCACAGCAGGAGTTCTTGGTGCCGCATTTACATATTCCTTAGTCGACTGCATTTATAGTCATACCTAAACACACATATTTACACATAAACATATGCAAAACTCTCTCTCACACACACACACACACACACACACACACACACACACACACACACACACACACACACAGTCTTACAGTATATGATTATGAATGCTGCCTGTGATGAACAATGATACATGTGATTGTATTTTAGGAGCTGAATCACACACACACACAGACACACACACAGCTATTCTGCTGGTAACCATGACAATAATTACAGATTGCTGTAACTGTGTGTTAACCGATGGCTCGGGGGAGCAAAAGCACTTTGGCCGACCATCTTTCACTCTCTCTCTCTTTATTTTTCCTTTTGCTTTATACTCGTTCTTATTTAATATGGAGGATGGCCATCCACAGATTGAAGGCTTGTGTTGTCATGGAAACTGTAAGTCGTTGTGCCACTAGCCAGCTCCCCCACGGTGAGCCGGTTGGTTCGTTCCGGACTGAACCATTGTGAGCGCGGCGCTCTGAGTGGGTGTGTGTGACCCGCGTTCAGCTCGTTTCTAGTGCGAGTGTGTGTTATTCACAATATTGATGGTCCTTTCATGGATAAAAAAAAAAAAAAAAATTACATAAAGAGAAATGATTCTGATTTGAAGCATTTACAGAATGGGTCTGACAGCATTGATCATTTCACATTTTAGGCTTTAGGAGTAACGATTTCATGGTGACTTTAAGTGTGTTAGTCACTGAATGTATTAGAACAGCGAATGTGAATTTAAGTGAATCTAGTGTAGTTAATTGATATCACTAATACATCTTCTGACAAAGAGTTTATTTTACCTGATCAATTTAAAGATAAATCGACCTCGGGTTTGTCTATATGAAGAGCGTAGACAGATACAGACTAAGAACATGTCAGTTGTTTAAGTTTCTAATGTTTAATATGAGTTAATCTGACATGTTATTGAGTTTATTTTACCTGCTCAATTAATAAAGATCAATCGATCTCCTCCAGCGCGGGAATCGAACCCGGGTCGATGTGTGTGAAGAGCGCCTGACGGACGGTTACGCGCCCGAAGTTTCTGATGTTTAATGTTACTTAATCAAGGTTGTGTGTTAATGACGTTCAGATTTTAACAGTGCGCAGTGTGTGTGTGTGTGTGTGTGTGTGTGTGTGTGTGTGTGTGTGTGCGCGCGCGCGCGCACGCGCGCATGTTGTGTAGGGGTAGTAGCAGATCTCTGCTTCAGTCTGTCAGACTCGCTGTGTAGGGCTGCATGATTTCTTTTGCCAGTCTGAGTGTGAGATGGAGATGAAGATGAAGATGAGGAGGATGATGCGCGCGCGGTCCGCCCACGCAGGATCATTCCTGACTCGCGCGCTGCGCGTCTAAACCCGTCGCGCTGAATATATCACATTTATTTTCGATGAAGACGATGGTGCGGGAGTAACGGGATGAAGAGCATCAACACCATCGGCGACATGATTGCGAACCCGCCGCGGAGCGAACGATGAGAAACGCGTTACCCTGGAAACGGCGGAGACTCGAGCGAGCGCAGGCCAAGGAGAGAGCACCGCAAGCCGGACTGAAGACGCAGGAACACCCGCTGAAGGACGCGGAGCTCCAGTTGCGCGAATTATGCATGACATATTCATGATGTTCATATTCATGAGGGAACGAAATGCCTTTTCAATAAGCCAGTGATGAAGATGAAGATGATGATGCTGATGAAGATCACTGCACATGTCCACAGAAGCTGCAAACTTCCCTGCATCACTGGCTCCTGTGAGGACCCTTCATGTCTGAGAGAATTAGACAGTGATTGTCCCGCGAGACTGAACTGATCTGAGGACAGTGAGAATGACAGATGAGGGAGGGATAGTTTGACTGATTTTCAATGCAAGTTGCTGGACTGGAGAGACAGACAGACTGAGAGAGAGACAGACAGAAGCGCTGAGGCCTGACGCCTCCTGTCTCTCTTCTTCGGTAAGTCACTGCAGGGACGTTTTAAAAACTCTTGAAACTAATACTAATTTGTCCTTGACAATTAAGTATATCAAAGTAAATGATGTTTTACGTTTTGTTTGTTTTGACATTTTCCGCATTGGGCTTAAATATTGAAGAATGTGTTTTCTTGCGCACATATTTAAAGTGCTATTTTATGCTATTTTAAATATTGTAATGTTGTTTTGGCGTCTACTACAATAGTTTTACATGCATTCAAGGTCAAAAACACTAATTTCCTCATAATCTCCACTGCAGCATCAGCTCTTCTCTCTCAGTGTCTGAAACACTTCGATCGAAGATTCAGTCTCTCTAAGCCCCGCCTCTCTGAGAGCTGCTCTGCTCTGATTGGTCAGACACCAAACGCTCATTATCATATCTAAATCTCAGCTCTTGATCACAGTGATACGAACAGTGACGATGGCTTGGGTTTTACCGTATCAATCTCATAAAACAGCGTCTTCTCGACATGAACAACACAAACCCAAACTCCTCCAGTCTCAGATACACTACAGTGTTTGAGGGCGGAGCTAAGAGACGCTGCTCAGCCAATCGAGACCACAGGCGGGCATTATGCAAATTAGCTACAAACCTACGCAGGTTCAACAGGAAGTGAGACTGAATTACTGACGACTTGTTTCAGAACTTCAGAATTGATTCTTTTGACCTTTATTTGTCGTGCACTTTGATCATTAAAACTTTTCAGACTTTTAACATTCACAAAAAGCTCTATTACACACTACATGAAATATTCGATAAAGCATATTAGGGGCACTTTAACGTAAATAGCTCTTCATATGCAGGTATTGTGAGTGATGTGTGCAGTGCAGAAACTCACTGGCATGATTGTGATTGGTTGCCAGGTCGCTGCTCTGCTGTTGCTAGGGTGTTCGGGTCTGTGATGTTCTGGTCATCTGGTGCAGCAGGTGAAAATGTTGCATCACCTGTTAAAGTGAAGCAAACTCTGGACTCAAAAACACATGATCTGAGGAATAATTGGAAGCTGTTGTTCACTCGTTCTCTGTAAGCGTCAGTCTCCTGTGAGGGATTGTGGGATTGACTGTTGAGAACATCAGAAAGTTGAGAGACGCTGAACTTCATGCAAACAAGATGAGAAAGAAATTCAGAGGAGAAAACAGTGGCTTGGATTTAGTGTTTAAATCGCATCATTTTTTTATTGCTATATTAAATTCAGATTATGGTTTATCTTTGATCTCAGGCCGGTATAGAGTGACTGCAGCTGCTCGGCTCATTGATTCATGTGTGTGTGATGTCGGAGCTGAGCTGCTCAGTGTGTGTGTAGTGCAGGTGCACAGAGACATCAGTGACCGCATCATCAGATCGATCATATCAGACTTAATTTCTCAGCCTTTTTATGCCATGTTTCTATAATGAATTTAATGCAGAATATACAATGCATTAAATGTAATTCTTATTGTGCACAAAATATAATTCATATATATATGACGCAAATAATGACATTTAGTGCAAAGTATTTAATGCATTAAGTTGAATTCTTTTAATGCAAAAAAACAATACAAAGAATTACATTTAGTGCAAAGTACATCTATAATGTGTTTAATTGAATTCTTATAGTGCAAAAAAATATGTAAAATATATATGCAAATAATTAAATTCACTGCACAGTATATAATGCAATAAATCAAATTCTTATAATGCAAAAATATAATGCAAACAATGAAATTCACTGTAAAGTAAATCATGCGTTAAATTGATTTTTTTTATAGTGCAAAAAAATATTAAAATGTATAATAAATATTACAAATAATTAAATTTACTGCAAAGTATACCCTGCATTAAATTGAATTTTTGTAATGTAACAAAATATATAATATACTGTATAATGCAAAAATATAATGCAAAGAATTAAACGTACGGCAACATTTATAGTGTATTAAACTAAATTCCTATTGTGCATATACTGCATAATGCAAATAATTAAAATGACTGCAAAGTATATCTAATGTAATGCATTAAACTGAATTCCTACAGTGCTGCATGCTGTGGTAGTTTATAAATGGCTTCTTCGGGTATTTAAAACCAGCGTCTGATCATTTCACAGCCGGTGGAGTCACTGGCACACGTACAGTAAAGCCAGATGTGAAATACAGGTAATGAAACCATTTTAATCCAGAATGTCTATATTTAGGTTTTGGTTGATTCTGCAGAGATGGATGTGATGTGATCTCCTCCAGCAGAGATCCACACAGATGTCTGATACATTATTCATATATGATCTTTACTGGCTGGAGATCAACCGTCGGCTGAAAGGGTTCACCAGAAATACACATTCTGTTCTCATATTTCAGCATCATGACTAGCGCCAACAAGGACAAACAGCGACATAACAACAATCCATATAACTCATATACTTCTGATGCTTTGTGTGAAATTAAGTAACCGCTTATATTTTGTGGGTGGGTTTGATATCCAGGGAATGCATGATAATACATTATACAGACTGAAAGCAATGCAAGTCACTTTGGATAAAAGCATCTGACAACTGCATAAATGTCACACAAAGCATCATCGTATGACTTCAGAAGACTTCAGAATTGGAAACACTTTACTTGAAACCTTTGTCTTATGCATTATAAAGCTATTCGTTAATGCATTATTTCTCTTCATAAATAATTCGTTAATATGCATTGTAATATATAATAAAAACGCTTTACAATATCTGCAGATTCATTGTTACATTGGTTGTTTGTCATGTGTTTTAATTCATTATACTTTCTAAAGGTGTAACATTGAAATAATATGTGCTATAATGCATTATAAATACAAAATTCTGTCATGTGACTCTATATATGACACAGGCTAATAGGTCCTTAACTCAATTTGCTTGCAAACACATCATTCTCTATAGTGCACAGCTAATTGGTTCCTGCTGTATCAGTATCCAATGAGCTTAATGCTCAACCTTCAAATACTGGTCAGTATTTGCCTTAGCAGTGCAGCGCTTTCAGAAACCCTCCACCTTCCCCAGCTCCACCTATATAGATCTGCTACAGGTAATTCATGCACATTATATAGTACAGCAGCAGCATGTCTTACTCACAGCTGCGTGTTGTGTGTGAATTGGCAGAAGCAAGTCCTGTACTTACCAATAACAGCAGCAGCAATAACAGTAACAGCAGCAGCAGCAATAACAGCAGCAGCAATAAAAGCAGTAGCAGCAATAACAGCAGCAGTAACAGCAGCAGTAGCAGCAATAACAGCAGCAGTAGCAGCAACAGCAATAACAGCAGGAGCAATAATAACAGCAGCAGCAATAACAGCAGCAGTAGCAATAACAGTAACAGCAGTAACAGTAGCAGTAGCAATAACAGTAACAGCAGCAATAACAGCAGCAGTAGCAATAACAGTAACAGCAGCAACAACATCAGCAGTAGCAATAACAGCAGCAGTAATAACAGCAGCAGTAGCAATAACAATAGCAGCAGCAGCAATGACAGCAGCAGTAGCAATAGCAGCAGCAATAACAGTAACAGCAGCAATAACAGCAGCAGTAGCAATAACAGTAACAGCAGCAATAACAGCAGCAGCAATAACATCAGCAGTAGCAATAACAGCAGCAGTAATAACAGCAGCAGTAGCAATAACAGTAACAGCAGCAATAACACCAGCATCAATAACAGTAACAGCAGCAATGACAACAGCAGCAGCAATAACAGCAGTAGCAGCAATAACAGCAGCAGCAATAACAACAACAGCAGCAATAACAGCAGTAGCAGCAATAATAACAGTAGCAGCAATAACAGTAACAGCAGCAATAACAGCAGGAGCAATAACAACAGCTACAGCAATAACAGCAGCAGCAACAATAACAGTAACAGCAGCAATAACATTAACAGCAGCAATAACAGTAACAGCAGCAATAACAGCAACAGCAGCAATAACAGTAACAGCAGCAATAACAGTAACAGCAGCAATAACAGTAACAGCAGCAATAATAGTAGCAGCAATAACAGTAACAGCAGCAATAACAGTAACAGCAGCAATAACAGCAGCAGCAGCAATAACAGTAACAGCAGCAATAACAGTAACAGCAGCAATAACATTAGCAGCAATAACAGCAGCAGCAGTAGCAATAACAGCAGCAGCAATAACAGCAGCAGTAGCAATAACAGTAACAGCAATAACAGTAGCAGTAGCAATAACAGTAACAGCAGCAATAACAGCAGCAGTAGCAATAACAGTAACAGCAGCAACAACATCAGCAGTAGCAATAACAGCAGCAGTAATAACAGCAGCAGTAGCAATAACAATAACAGCAGCAGCAATAACAGTAACAGCAGCAATGACAGCAGCAGTAGCAATAACAGCAGCAGCAATAACAGTAACAGCAGCAATAACAGCAGCAGTAGCAATAACAGTAACAGCAGCAATAACAGCAGCAGTAGCAATAACAGTAACAGCAGCAATAACAGCAGCAGCAGCAATAACAGCAGCAGCAATAACATCAGCAGTAGCAATAACAGCAGCAGCAATAACAGCAGCAGCAGCAATAACAGCAGTAGCAGCAATTACAGCAGCAGCAATAACAGCAGTAGCAGCAATAACAGCAGCAGCAGCAATAACATTAACAGCAGCAATAACAGTAACAGCAGCAATAACAGCAGCAGCAATAACAGTAACAGCAGCAATAACATTAGCAGCAATAACAGTAACAGCAGCAATAACAGTAACAGCAGCAATAATAGTAGCAGCAGCAACAGCAGCAATAACATTAGCAGCAATAACAGTAACAGCAGCAATAACAGTAACAGCAGCAATAACAGCAGCAGCAGCAATAACAGTAACAGCAGCAATAACATTAGCAGCAATAACAGCAGCAGCAATAACATTAGCAACAATAACAGCAGCAGCAATAACAGTAATAACAGTAACAGCAGCAATAACATTAGCAGCAATAACAGTAACAGCAGCAATAACAGTAACAGCAGCAATAATAGTAGCAGCAGCAACAGCAGCAATAACATTAGAAGCAATAACAGTAACAGCAGCAATAACAGTAACAGCAGCAATAACAGCAGCAGCAGCAATAACAGTAACAGCAGCAATAACAGCAATAACAGTAACAGCAGCAATAACATTAGCAGCAATAACAGCAGCAGCAATAACATTAGCAACAATAACAGCAGCAATAACAGTAATAACAGTAACAGCAGCAATAACAGTAACAGCAGCAATAACATTAACAGCAATAACAGCAGCAGCAATAACATTAGCAACAATAACAGCAGCAGCAATAACAGTAATAACAGTAACAGCAGCAATAACATTAGCAGCAATAACAGTAACAGCAGCAAAACAGTAACAGCAGCAATAATAGTAGCAGCAGCAACAGCAGCAATAACATTAGCAGCAATAACAGTAACAGCAGCAATAACAGTAACAGCAGCAATAACAGCAGCAGCAGCAATAACAGTAACAGCAGCAATAACATTAGCAGCAATAACATTAACAGCAGTAGCAATAACAGCAGCAGCAATAACAGCAGCAGTAGCAATAACAGTAACAGCTGCAATAACAGCAGCAGCAATAGCAGCAGCAGTAGCAATAACAGTAACAGCAGCAGTAGCAATAACAGTAACAGCAGCAATAACAGTAATAACAGTAACAGCAACAGTAACATTAGCAGCAATAACAGTAACAGCAGCAATAACAGTAATAACAGTAACAGCAGCAATAACATTAGCAGCAATAACAGTAACAGCAGCAATAACAGTAACAGCAGCAATAATAGTAGCAGCAACAGCAGCAATAACAGTAACAGCAGCAATAACAGCAGCAGTAGCAATAACAGTAACAGCAGCAATAACAGCAGCAGCAGCAATAACAGCAGCAGCAATAACATCAGCAGTAGCAATAACAGCAGCAGTAATAACAGCAGCAGTAGCAGCAGCAGCAGCAATAACAGCAGTAGCAGCAATTACAGCAGCAGCAATAACAGCAGTAGCAGCAATAACAGTAACAGCAGCAATAACAGCAGCAGTAGCAATAACAGTAACAGCAGCAATAACAGCAGCAGCAGCAATAACAGCAACAGCAGCAATAATAACAGTAGCAGCAGCAATAACAGTAACAGCAGCAATAACAGCAGTAGCAGCAATAATAACAGTAGCAGCAGCAATAACAGTAACAGCAGCAATAACAGCAGCAGCAGCAGCAATAACAGCAATAGCAGCAATAAGAGCAGCAGCAGCAATAACATTAACAGCAGCAATAACAGTAACAGCAGCAATAACAGCAGCAGCAATAACAGTAACAGCAGCAATAACATTAGCAGCAATAACAGTAACAGCAGCAATAACAGTAACAGCAGCAATAATAGTAGCAGCAGCAACAGCAGCAATAACATTAGCAGCAATAACAGTAACAGCAGCAATAACAGTAACAGCAGCAATAACAGCAGCAGCAGCAATAACAGTAACAGCAGCAATAACATTAGCAGCAATAACAGCAGCAGCAATAACATTAGCAGCAATAACAGCAGCAGCAATAACAGTAATAACAGTAACAGCAGCAATAACATTAGCAGCAATAACAGTAACAGCAGCAATAACAGTAACAGCAGCAATAATAGTAGCAGCAGCAACAGCAGCAATAACATTAGCAGCAATAACAGTAACAGCAGCAATAACAGTAACAGCAGCAATAACAGCAGCAGCAGCAATAACAGTAACAGCAGCAATAACAGTAACAGCAGCAATAACATTAGCAGCAATAACAGCAGCAGCAATAACATTAGCAACAATAACAGCAGCAGCAATAACAGTAATAACAGTAACAGCAGCAATAACAGTAACAGCAGCAATAACATTAACAGCAATAACAGCAGCAGCAATAACATTAGCAACAATAACAGTAACAGCAGCAATAACAGTAACAGCAGCAATAACAGCAGCAGCAGCAATAACAGTAACAGCAGCAATAACATTAGCAGCAATAACATTAACAGCAGTAGCAATAACAGCAGCAGCAATAACAGCAGCAGTAGCAATAACAGTAACAGCTGCAATAACAGCAGCAGCAATAGCAGCAGCAGTAGCAATAACAGTAACAGCAGCAGTAGCAATAACAGTAACAGCAGCAATAACAGTAATAACAGTAACAGCAACAGTAACATTAGCAGCAATAACAGTAACAGCAGCAATAACAGTAATAACAGTAACAGCAGCAATAACATTAGCAGCAATAACAGTAACAGCAGCAATAACAGTAACAGCAGCAATAATAGTAGCAGCAGCAACAGCAGCAATAACAGTAACAGCAGCAATAACAGCAGCAGTAGCAATAACAGTAACAGCAGCAATAACAGCAGCAGCAGCAATAACAGCAGCAGCAATAACATCAGCAGTAGCAATAACAGCAGCAGTAATAACAGCAGCAGTAGCAGCAGCAGCAGCAATAACAGCAGTAGCAGCAATTACAGCAGCAGCAATAACAGCAGTAGCAGCAATAACAGTAACAGCAGCAATAACAGCAGCAGTAGCAATAACAGTAACAGCAGCAATAACAGCAGCAGCAGCAATAACAGCAGCAGCAATAACATCAGCAGTAGCAATAACAGCAACAGCAGCAATAACACCAGCATCAATAACAGTAACAGCAGCAATGACAGCAGCAGCAGCAATAACAGCAGTAGCAGCAATAACAGCAGCAGCAATAACAGCAACAGCAGCAATAATAACAGTAGCAGCAGCAATAACAGTAACAGCAGCAATAACAGCAGTAGCAGCAATAATAACAGTAGCAGCAGCAATAACAGTAACAGCAGCAATAACAGCAGCAGCAGCAGCAATAACAGCAGTAGCAGCAATAACAGCAGCAGCAGCAGCAATAACAGCAGTAGCAGCAATAACAGCAGCAGCAGCAGCAATAATAACAGTAGCAGCAGCAATAACAGTAACAGCAGCAATAACAGCAGCAGCAATAACAGTAGCAGCAGCAATAACAGTAACAGCAGCAATAACAGTAACAGCAGCAATAACAGTAGCAGCAGCAATAACAGTAACAGCAGCAATAACAGCAGCAATAACAGTAACAGCAGCAATAATAGCAGCAATAACAGCAGCAATAATAGCAGCAATAACATTAGCAGCAATAACAGTAACAGCAGCAATAACAGCAGCAGCAGCAATAACAGTAACAGCAGCAATAACAGTAACAGCAGCAATAACATTAGCAGCAATAACATTAGCAGCAATAACAGTAATAACAGTAACAGCAGCAATAACATTAGCAGCAATAACAGTAACAGCAGCAATAACAGTAACAGCAGCAATAATAGTAGCAGCAGCAACAGCAACAATAACATTAGCAGCAATAACAGCAGCAGCAGCAATAACAGTAACAGCAGCAATAACAGCAGCAGCAGCAATAACAGTAACAGCAGCAATAACATTAGCAGCAATAACATTAACAGCAGTAGCAATAACAGCAGCAGCAATAACAGCAGCAGTAGCAATAACAGTAACAGCTGCAATAACAGCAGCAGCAATAGCAGCAGCAGTAGCAATAACAGTAACAGCAGCAGTAGCAATAACAGTAACAGCAGCAATAACAGTAATAACAGTAACAGCAACAGTAACATTAGCAGCAATAACAGTAACAGCAGCAATAACAGTAATAACAGTAACAGCAGCAATAACATTAGCAGCAATAACAGTAACAGCAGCAATAACAGTAACAGCAGCAATAATAGTAGCAGCAGCAACAGCAGCAATAACAGTAACAGCAGCAATAACAGCAGCAGTAGCAATAACAGTAACAGCAGCAATAACAGCAGCAGCAGCAATAACAGCAGCAGCAATAACATCAGCAGTAGCAATAACAGCAGCAGTAATAACAGCAGCAGTAGCAGCAGCAGCAGCAATAACAGCAGTAGCAGCAATTACAGCAGCAGCAATAACAGCAGTAGCAGCAATAACAGTAACAGCAGCAATAACAGCAGCAGTAGCAATAACAGTAACAGCAGCAATAACAGCAGCAGCAGCAGCAATAACAGCAGCAGCAATAACATCAGCAGTAGCAATAACAGCAACAGCAGCAATAACAGCAGCAGTAGCAATAACAGTAACAGCAGCAATAACAGCAGCAGCAGCAATAACAGCAGCAGCAATAACATCAGCAGTAGCAATAACAGCAACAGCAGCAATAACACCAGCATCAATAACAGTAACAGCAGCAATGACAGCAGCAGCAGCAATAACAGCAGTAGCAGCAATAACAGCAGCAGCAATAACAGCAACAGCAGCAATAATAACAGTAGCAGCAGCAATAACAGTAACAGCAGCAATAACAGCAGTAGCAGCAATAATAACAGTAGCAGCAGCAATAACAGTAACAGCAGCAATAACAGCAGCAGCAGCAGCAATAACAGCAGTAGCAGCAATAACAGCAGCAGCAGCAGCAATAACAGCAGTAGCAGCAATAACAGCAGCAGCAGCAGCAATAATAACAGTAGCAGCAGCAGCAATAACAGTAACAGCAGCAATAACAGTAGCAGCAGCAATAACAGTAACAGCAGCAATAACAGCAGCAGCAGCAATAACAGCAGTAGCAGCAATAACAGCAGCAGCAATAACAGCAGTAGCAGCAATAATAACAGTAACAGCAATAATAACAATAACAGCAGCAGCAGCAATAACTAACAGCAGCAGTGTAGTAGATCTATTCCACCAAGACCTAACATATCAATATAGTCATATCTATTACCATGCCAAACATTCAAGTCATCTTCATTTATATAGCGCTTTTAACAATGTAGATTGTTCCAAAGCAGCTTTACAAGATAATAGGAAATTAAAGTAAAGTGTTTGGGCTGTATAGCAGCTCTAGAATAAGAGAGAATTCAGAATTCAGAGAGTTGTCATGACAGAAATTGTTCGTACAATACCTGCATTACAAGACATAATTAATGCAATATTTACTGGTATTTTTATGATGCCCATCAAAAATTATGAACTTGCGTTCTATGCAAACAGTGTTATTTTAGTATTATTTATTGTCTATATTAATTTTATTTATTTTAATTTGATATAGTTTATATTAATATTTCAAATGAACTTTTATTTGTATTTTTTCAGTTTTCATTTTCGTTAAATTTTTAGCCATTTTGCTGTTCTTTGTCATTTTTATTATTGTTTTATATTACTACTTACGTTTGATAAGTTAAGTTTTCCGTTTTCCAATTAATTTTTAGTGCTTCAACCAAGGCAATGTTTACATTTTCACCTCATGTTTTTATTTGATTTGACTATAATGTTTTTAACAGTTTTAGTTTGGCTAACGATAATAACCCTGCATGGAAACAGCGTAAGAGCTCAGATTTGGGGGTGAGTGATAATGGTTGGTTATTACGCTTAATGGCTGTGTTTGTTGATGATGTTTGTGAGTTGAACACATGGACTGAGGCTAATGTTCTGAGAGCGTGAGGGATGTTTTCTGTGCGCTGAGATGTTTCTGCTCAAACCCGCCCACACAGAGACCCTTCCTCAAGCATCAGATCTGTGTGTGTGTGATACATGTATCAGCGAAGCTTTCAGCGATTCCCACCCACACACACACACACACACACTTCAGCCTGACATTGCATTAACATCTAGAATGGCGTTCGGTGTGTGTGGGTGTGTTTGTGTGTGTGTGTTTCGTGCACGACCTGATCGCACTCGGGCGAATTGAAAGTGTAATTTACAATCCGTGATTTTATGACTAATTAAAGTCTTTCCGCCATTGTTTGCGTGAAGCTGCCGTGTGCGGTTGTGTGTGCTTTGCGTGTGCTGAGCTCCGTGTGTCTTTTTAGCTTAAAACGGAGGCAGTTTCCATGACGACAAACAAAGACCCAGGATTCAGAACAAAACTTCAAGAAACAGAAGGACTAAGAGAGTGTGAGCGGAAACTTTACTGTTCATTAGTGCTGATTACTAAGTCAAGCATCACTAGCACTAAACCTCCGACAATAAGTGTTACTATTACTATTAAAACACTTTCACCTGAAAAAATCCCACAGACGCTGCGCCGTAGCAACTGCTTAGCAACACCCTGGCAACGACCCAGAACACCCTAGCAACAATAAGTTTCTCACAGGTGAATCTCACAAGAACAAGCCCAGATTTTCAGTCCAATTTAATCTCATTGGGGCTTATAATGGCATATTTTTTATTAGAATAAGCACATTATGATATGCTCTTTAAATGAAAGTCCATGGGGTGTGTCGACACAAGACACTAAAGTGATGCCTTGGCAGACAGTATACAGCTGGCTGAGCGAGGAAAGATGCTAATACAGGAAATATGCTAATATGGGACGGTCCGTCAGTGGTTGTGGGCAGAGCATGAGCAATATGAAGAAAATCCAAACTGCTTGATTATTGAAAGTGTTTAAACTTTTTGAGGATAAAAAAAAAATGAATGGATTTATTTCATTGTCCACACATTGCAAAGACACATTTATATGCAAACCGTATAAAAAAAAAACACCTTATAAAAGTGAATTTTGCTTTCAATGACCCCTTTAAAACTGTAGTGGATCTAATGAGAATTACAAATCAAACCTGCATTGAAGTGATGAGAAATTCTGGAGGAACATTTTTGATAATATACGTATTTCTATTAAGTCATAAATCCAGAAAAAGGACATTTTTGAAAGAGCAAAACATTTCATAGGGCCCTGCTCATCATGTCTCTGGTGTCTTCTTGCTAAAACACATGAGGAAGTAATGATTCAAAGTCTTTAATAAGAAAATCAAAACGCAGGAGATCACAGGACTACATACACTCGACATAAAGATGAAGAACAGACAGAAGTCGGGCTTTAAACGAGGAAACTAATGAACAACAGGTGAACTACATTAGTGACTAACTGGGAAACTAAATCAACATACATATGACGGAACAGGAAAAAAACTGAACCAGAACACAATGAAACTAAACATAACTGTTACACTATTACTGTAAAAATGTATAAATTATTAAGAAATAATAATTAATTATTATTATTATACTTAATTCAATTTATGAATTAATTAATAGTTTAAATGTTTTATGAATTTACTTCATTAGACATGCTATTGATTTTTTTTATTTTAAATAAACCCTTAAAGTCCCCCTGGGATGAAAATCCAGCTTTTAATGTTGTTTATGTGTCTATGTGGTGTTATTAATATGCTTTAAGACAAACCATGTGTAAATTCATAAGTCGACACCATTGCTGAGTATTTCCTCCTTAAAACTGCAGTGAACCAAAGACAGTCTCAAAAACACGCTTTGAAATCGCTGGTGTTTCTGACGTCACAAACTACCTTGTAACCAATCAGATCAACGTGTGATCGTCAACCAGTGGATCTCTGAGCTGAGTGAGTGGAGGCGGGGCTCATTTGCATATTCATAGAACCGCACATACTAAATGAGGCAAGGGTGTCGAGTTACACTCAAGATATTTTAAGGCATGAAGACATTTTTATCAAGGAAAAAACTTTTAATTGTCATTTTGGTGATAAAAGATGAGTTTTAAGGGGAAAATGTGTTGACTACAGGGGGATTTTAAATTGTATATGTTTTTAATTAAATATGCTTTTCGATTACAACATTTTTATTTAGTCATTAATATGGAATCCAGAAGTAATTAAAATGGGGGGGGAAATGAATTGGGAAAAATGATTCTTCTGCGAGTGTTGATTCAGTAAGATGTTTAGAAGCTGGCGTATCCTCATGTTCCTGGATTCTTGACTGGGATGGTCTGATGTTTCAGGTGTTTTCCTTCTCAAGCATCTGTGGTGATCTGCTGTTTGTGTTATTAGTGTAATGGATGCCGGCTGGAAGGAGATCAAACGCAGATGATTAACACTGGTGTTTATAGATCACACAGCAGAGCATGACTGATATTCCCAAACCTATTCCTGCCACACAAATCTCTTAATCCTGTAAGATCCCCGTCAGAGGAGGAAGTGACGATAAACTCATAACGGATTATGAAAGGCTGTCCTGATTCAGAAGCGCCACCAAACATCTGATCAAAGACATCGAGTGACGTTACACACAATCCCTGAAGTGTCTCTGTGTTCAGCGGAAAATGCTGTTCGACTCGCTGCCGTGATGCTGGAATGGTTGTCAGGGTGTTGCTATGCAGTTGCGGTTGTGGTTTCTTACTGGATTAGGTCTAAAGAGTTACTGATGTTTCATATCTTTTAACTAGTACAAATGTTGATGACTTACACCCCTTGAGTGGGCGGAGACTATGTGAATAGGCGGAGATTATATGAGTGGGCGGAGACTATATGAGTGGGTGGAGACTATATGGGTGGGTGGAGATTATATGAGTGGGCGGAGACTATATGAGTGGGTGGAGACTATTTGAGTGAGCGGAGATTATATGAGTGGGCGGAGACTATATGGGTGGGTGGAGACTATATGGGTGGGGGAAACTATATGAGTGGGCGGAGACTATATGGGTGGGGGAAACTATTTGAGTGAGCGGAGATTATATGAGTGGGCGGAGACTATATGGGTGGGTGGAGACTATATGGGTGGGGGAAACTATATGAGTGGGCGGAGATTATATGGGTGGGCGGAGACTATATGGGTGGGGGAGACTATATGAGTGGGCGGAGATTATATGAGTGGGTGGAGACTATATGGGTGGGGGAAACTATATGAGTGGGCGGAGACTATGTGAATAGGCGGAGATTATATGGGTGGGCGGAGACTATATGGGTGGGGGAGACTATATGAGTGGGCGGAGACTATATGAGTGGGCGGAGACTATATGAATGGGAGAGACTATATGAGTGGGTGGAGACTATATGAGTGGGCGGAGACTATTTGAGTGAGTGGAGATTATATGAGTGGGCGGAGACTATATGAGTGGGCAGAGACTATTGGAGTGAGTGAAGATTATATGAGTGGGCGGAGACTATATGAGTGGGCGGAGACTATTTGAGTGAGTGGAGATTATATGAGTGGGCGGAGACTATGTGAATAGGCGGAGATTATATGGGTGGGCGGAGACTATATGGGTGGGGGAGACTATATGAGTGGGCGGAGACTATATGAATGGCCATAGATTATTTGAGTGGGCATAGATTATATGAGTGGGCGGAGACCAGTGGTCTAGTCTACGTGATACTCAGGTATACGCCGTATACCCACTAGAAAAGGCCAAGGATTTGCGTATACCCACTTAAAAAAGCGTGAGGATACGTAACAACTTCGTTTTGTGTCAGAACTTTCACTTTCATTCATAAATTCACCCCGTCTGTGTTTGCGAAGCGACACGGATCGAATCGCGGAATCCAGTCACAAATGGAACTTACTATAGGGCAGAACGTCACGGATTTTGGCTATTTTTGAATGAATAAATCAAAAGTTCAATTTCAAAAGTTTTTCTCACTACAAAAAACTAGACTACACCACTGGCGGAGACTATTTGAGTGGCCAGAGATTATATGAGTGGGCGGAGACTATATGGATGGGGGAGACTATATGAGTGGGTGGAGACTATATGAGTGGGCGGAGACTATTTGAGTGAGTGGAGATTATATGAGTGGGCAGAGACTATATGAGTGGGCAGAGACTATTGGAGTGAGTGAAGATTATATGAGTGGGCGGAGACTATATGAGTGGGCGGAGACTATTTGAGTGAGTGGAGATTATATGAGTGGGCGGAGACTATTTGAGTGGGCGGAGACTATATGATTGGGCGGGGTCTAACTGATTGACAGCTTCATGTGTGATCAAAGTCCCGTTGTCTGTATCTCCATCATCTGATCAGTCACATGTGTGTCTGTGTCTCCTGATCTGAGTGTCCATGAGTAGAAACGCAGGTCGAGTTCTTAGAGAGTCACGATCCTCCTCTGAGACGAGTGTGTGAACGCCAGCGCACTGAAACTCCAGGTATTACTGACGTCTAAGTGGAGATCTCGAAAGTAGATGGAGAGCGAAGTAATCAATCCTCGTCTGTGAACCCTCTGACTTTGTTTCTGCTGTGATTATACTGAGAGCGCATGAACGTGTGGGACTGAAGAGAGAGAGAGAGAGAAAGAGAGAGAGAGAGAGATGGAGGCTGAGAGTGTATTTATAGCAGCAGGAATGTAAGTTCTGTAAAGGTTTGGTGTCCTGAGGGATGAATCACCACAAAACAAGACAAAACACTGACAACAGCCCAGAGAGACACAGCCGAGTGTGTGTGAGAGTGTGTGTGGGTGAGTCTGTGTGTGTGTGTGTGTGTGTGTGTGTGTGAGAGTGAGTCTGTGTGTGTGATTGAGTCTGTGTGCGTGTGTGTGTGTGTGTGTGTGTGTGTGTGTGTGTGTGTGTGTGTGTGTGTGAGAGTGAGTCTGTGTGTGTGATTGAGTCTGTGTGTGTG